>MU224951.1:9651302-9669309 GCA_018584345.1 Thuja plicata | reverse complement strand
TGTTTTGTAACCTTTAACAGGGTTGGCTCCTAACAGGGCTCACTTCAGAAAAGTGAAAATCAGTAACTAGTTGCATTGGTGGTTTTCCCAAATTGGGTTTCCACGTTATATCTGGTGTTACTTGTGTTACTTGTGTTCATGTTATTTTTTTTATGCATGTCAATCACTGTGAAGGTTTAAAGAACATAATAAGTTAATTTACCGAGTTACAGCAGTTTATATCTAAGACATCTAAAGGACTTGTGGATTTATTTTTGTGGTAACTGATTCACCCCTCCCCTCTCAGTTACTCCGTCCATATTTCCAACACTTTGATTGTACCTCAATGCACATTTGATGTACCTTATTATATTCTCCAAATATATGCTCAAACGTAGCTTTGTATTCCTGTTTCTCATCTTCCTCCCTCTTCGAAGTTTCTGGAGCAAATTTGGCTACATCTAAAGTTAAGTGTTCTGCCTCAACTCCTAAGGTTTTTGAAGCCCTCTTTATTATGATAATTCCCCTCAAATTTGGATTAATGTATCCTATATATGGCTTTCTATCCTCCTTGGATAGTGACCATATAGCGAATGTCGCATAATATTGACTCCACTTTGATCCCATTAATGCTAATCTAGCTTCTTCTTCTTATGTATACAATGGATTTTTTTTATTTCATAACAACATCAAATGCTACAACATCAACTATGTCCCACTCTAGAAGAATCAATACTCTTTCTTGATTAATAATATTCTTTCCTTCTTCAGGTGCGATGGTTCTAAATTCTTCCATCATTTCATTCTTTATTTCCTCTTCATTTTCTTAATCACTTTTTCAGGGTTTTGAGCCTTCCTCTCTTCACATCTTCTCTTATATTTATCAATTTTTACTTTCCAAACCAACTGTAAAAAATTTTGACTTTGCACAAAATTTTCATCTTCAAGGAAGTTATCACAAGCTTCCCTTGTTTCATCTCAAAATACTCTTCCTTAAATTTTTAGAGGAGTAAAGTCTCACTCTGGTGACCTTGGTTTTGACAAGATGCCCACTTGTAATTTTTTTATCAATAATGATAATATCATCTTCCTCTTCTCCCTCCTCTACATATTATTCTTCAATTTCTTCAACTCTTTTATGCCTTGATGGTGAAGGGGACAAAGGAGGTGGTGGAGGTATTCTTCTTGGTGAATCCTCTAGATCAATGATCTTTATTCCTTTGAGTGGCCTATCTTGGAACTTAGGGGATTGTTTCTACTTCATTATTTTCTTCCCCTTTCTTCTTACCTATTCATTAGTGTCACTCTCCTCTTCACCATTTTTTCATCTCTCACCCTTTTATAAAATTTTCTACTGCCTGAAGGCATGTAGGTGGGTCTGTCCTCAAGTATCGCATATGTTCTCTATGGTGGTAGAGGTGTTTCTCTATGGTGGTAGAGGTGTTGACCTTGAAGACCTCATTCTAATTTGATATGATGGAGCTAATTCCTATAGAGATCTTTCCTCAATCTAGCCCTTTTTTTCAATTCAAAATAATTATAATCTCTTCAAAATTATCCATCAAAGAATTGATCTTCTTACATAATGGACTGAATTCCTTCAAAGGATCATAATTTTATCCATTCTTTGGACAATTCTCAGATACTTTCTTTCCATTTCTCCTTCTTATCATGATGTATATTTGAATCAAAATCATTTCTATGTATATCCTTGAAAAAATATAAACCATGAGATAGCAAGGATCCTTTGATTCTGGTTCTTAATAAAATGTAAAAACCTTTTGGATCACTATGCCCTTTTGTACTAATGCCCAAATAATAAGTCATAAAAAAATTCAAAAAATAAGTCCAACCTCCCTTTTTAATCACAAAGTAAGGAACAATTGTATAATCATGGAAGATTGTGCCTTTACCCTTTCTTGTCAACTCCTTTTCATAGATGCAGCCAATTTCACACATCACCTCTGCAAATCATAACCTGAGTGGTACATTATATGGTAAAACATGTGGCTCTCCTGGAAAACCATAAAACATGAAGTTTTTTTTTAATAGGGTAAGCAATGGAATCTCCCCAATTGTGTTATATATTTAGAACTAAAGCTCTTTCCTTTAGTCTCATAAAATCATGTAATTGCAATGGAATTCTAGGTGAGTTAATTGTCAACCTAGCTCTCAACCTTGATGTAAAGAAATTATCAAATATTACAAAACTATCCTATGGTCTATCCCATTACATATCCATGCTCCAAATTTGTACTGGCATATCATTTCCATCAATTGTTCTTCTCAAATTCATAGAATCTTCAAAGAACTCTCCATTTCTGTATAAGAACATATGCATTAACAAAGAGTACCAGAAGAATGAGGTATCCAAGTCACCCCTATTGACTTCTTGCAACCCCTCATGTATCTTACCTTCAAGGTATTGAGTGTAGTCACACACCACTATGAAATTTGGATGCTAAATTTGGATTTCCATATGCATATATGTCATGGGCATGACTGTACTTGGGTGAAACCCTAGAATTTGGTAGAAATAGAAAAATATAGCCTTGAATTGTTGAGTGAAAGCATCAATTGGGGAGGGCTCTACTGAACTTGCACCAATGTAGTATTTTGTTTGTCCTACTTTATCCAGATAGGTAGGAAGAAGATTTCCTCTGATAAAAATTTTCATCATGATAGATTCTTCTTTTATCTCCTTCAAATTGATAGGGTCCAGGAAAGATGCAGGGTCATATAAATAAAAAAATTATTGAATCTCCTTCCTTTCATTCCCCCTCACTACCCTCAAAATTGGGTCATATCTGTATGCCACTTCCCTAAGAAATTCAACATCCATGAAAATATTTGGCACTACTAGCTTCCCCAAATCATATTTTGAGACATTGGAGAAATGAGACTGAAGATTCCTCTATCCAACCCACAATCTAAGCATATTGTGACCTATCATTGGCACTCTTGCATCAACAATATTGAACTCTTTATCTATCAAACCCTCACCGAGGGTTCTTCCTGCTGTGAACTTTTGTCCCTAAAACCTATCATTTGTTGATGGCTTCAATTTATCCAAGGAATCATCATAAAGGTTTCTCTTTTGGTATTAGGTTTGTCTAGAATGATTCCTTTGAGGTGCCAATTTTAACAAACTAGGGTTTTAAATTTTAAATTTTGAACAAAAGAGGAAAACTAGAGTTTTGCAAAATTTGCAATTACAAGACTAATTCAACACAATTTCTACTCTACTTTATCAAAACCCTAAACCTAGTAATAGTTTTAGTCTTTTCCCCATAATTTGGGAGAAATTCCTAATTATACAGCCTTAAAATAACCAAGAAAAGATAAGAATTGCGCTTATGGAATTTTCACACAAGAAAACCCCAATTCTACACTATATTAACAAATCATTTTGATTTCCTTAAGCTCTGGAATCAAATTCTTCTCCTATCTGAATGCTTTGGTGAATGAAAATGGCTTGAACATAATATTTTATTCAACCTAGAATGAATGACCAATGTCGCATCCACCATTAATGTTGACTCGAGCCAAAAAATAGCTCCATTCAAGATCACAACAAATTTGAATTCTATCTGTTGATCTTCCTCCATGTTGGCTCATCGAGCGGATCCAAGTAGTCAATCTAAAATTTACCTCCTACTTGGAAAGAAGGCCCATCTTATGACCAGCGAGGCATGTCCATCTCATCGACATTAAAACTCATATTTTGGTCCCACTATCATCTTTCTCTTGTTTACCATGGACATGTGGCATCATATTGCGATGTCGCAATGGTTAACATCCTCGCATCTTCTGATCAAGGGATAAAAAGGACCATTAGATTTGATCTTGGTTTATTTTCTCAATGTAGTAATATATTTTCCTCAATCGATAACCCTTGAGAAACTTTTAATCTACCTTAAAAATATCTCCATTTTTATTCTTCATGTGCAAAATGATGCATTTTGAGTATCTTGACACTAAACCAAAGGCATTTGGAAAAACATATAAAAATTCCTCGTATGGTTCCCTCGCCCAGTAGATACACGACAAGTGGAAGTCTCATGATGCCACCATGAATAAAATATTAGATAAATAGCTTCAGGGAATTGTGGGGAAAGCTTAAAAAATTAATACATAGGACTTCATTAACAAAGGAGACCCGACCTAGGATGAAAACAATACCCTTAAGTTGTTTATAAAGGGGACATTTGACCATGTGGAAAATAGAGTTGGAAATAAGAATTAAGGGAAAATTAAAAGGTCAGCTAGAAATAAAATAAAACCTAAGGAAATACATGGCCCCTTTTAACGAATCAAATACCCTCAACATTTTAAGCTCAAAAAGTAACAACAAATTAAAACAAACTTAGGGTTTAACACAAAAAGGACTAACAAATAGAAAAACCTTAAACTCCTAGCTTTAGGAATGTGACAGAGAGACACAATAATTGGTTATGATCAAAATTTAAGTAATTCAAATAATTTTTTTCAATGTTCACTTTGAAGTGCTATCGGTTCCTTAGACTGATCCCCATTGCACATTTCATCTTTAAACTGACCACACACGTTTGGTCTTTAAACTGACCGCACACATTTGGTCCTCTAACTGACCACCCTGATTTGACCCCTAAGGAAGCTTACCTTCCCTTAGGAATAATCATTAAATTTCTATGTCCATTATTGGAAGAACTTTCATTTAAGGACTGATCCTTGTCGATGGATTGAACTAGCATAATACTAATTTCTAGACTATTCAATTTCATCTTTTGTAGCACTTTCCTTGTGTGGTTCACAATAAGATAGACTCTCTCTCTCTCTCTCTCTCTCTCTCTCTCTCTCTCTCTCTCTCTCTCTCTCTCTCTCTTTTTTTNTCACAATAAGATAGACTCTCTCTCTCTCTCTCTCTCTCTCTCTCTCTCTCTCTCTCTCTCTCTCTCTCTCTCTCTTATTTTGGTTTCAGTTTTGATGAGGAATTAAGTCAATTGGGGGCTTGATGTTTCTTTGTTTCCTTATCCTTAATGAGATCATCTTATGCATTTGATCTAATATACCATGAGCATGAGCTTGTCTCATACTCCTGCTAAAGTGGGGGCTAAATGTATCATCCTAAAAATTTAGCACCCATTAATAGATGTATTTTAATACCTACTAGACCCCATTTTAGTGATTTCAAGATCCAATGTATTTATTCTTGATTTACCACATCTTTCATGTTCTTTCCCTGAGACTTTTCACACTTCCCAAGCCCCAAATCTGCCTTAAAATTAACCCTTTAGGGAATTTTCCAACCTAAGTCAGCCTTGTCCTTGGGGATTGACTTTAAGTGGGCTCTAGGCCTAATGTGGGGGTGTTTTATTTCCCAATCTCATTTGTGGTCAACCTATTAATTATGAATCTTGAAATGAGTATAAAAGGGGGTCTTCTCCTCTCATTTTGACATCAATTATTTATGCAACCTATCACCATCTATATGAAAAATATCTTTCAAGTGCAATAAATAAAGCATTCAAGTTGTGCAATTGAGGAGGTGGATTGAATATTTAAAGGCAATCATCCATTGAAGACCTCAAAGTATCCAAGTATTCTTCCATTCAATAAAAGGATATCTTCTCTCCTTCATGCAAATTCCTCTTCCATGGTGGCCTAGTCGAGGAATTCTCAAGCAAGCAAGAAGATCCATTCCTCTTCTCCATTCATTATTTCAAGCATACGCTCATTGAAGATATAGGATTTCAAATGTGTAGATCTATTTCATTTGTGAAGGCATTGTTAGAATAACTGAGAGGGGGGGTGAATTAGTGGCCTCAAAAATATTCCAATAAATTAACCCAAAAACTTATAACCATAATTATAAGCCTCTAGTTATCTTCAGTACTACAAGATGAATGGCTTGAAATAATCTCAACAAATAACTATTTCTCAGAGTTCATTGTTAAACCTTATTCTTACTGTTTACCGATTAGCAGTCTTTCATTTACCGAAATGCAGTAAATTGCTTAGTGTAAACCGATTAATCCAGATTAGTTATGTGTAATGAAAAACACTAAATTAATGACTCCTAAACACATTGACACATGGATTTTTAATGTGGAAACCCTGTTAAGGGAAAAACCACTTGGGACCGATAACCCAAAATTTTCACTCTTCTGAAGTGAGCTCAGTGAACAGCCAACCCTGTTAAAGGTTACAAACACACTATTAGGTGTGACCTTGTTAGAGGATTTAAATAAAATATTTTGTCATTTGATATTGGGCATCTCTATGCTACCTTTTATGACCAAACCCAGTGTAGTTTTTCAATTTGTATCTTGCATTTCATGCTATCTTCATGACCAAACATTTTGATACTCCTTAGGATGTATCTCAATATAGAAAGGATTGTTAAGTCCTACTTGGTTAAGAGACTTTTAGATCCAATGGTTAAATTGAAACAGTAAATTATTTTTTCACATATACAACTATACTTTGTAGATTTTTTAATCTATTGTAAGCCCATAATACCTTTCTCATCAATGTTGCTTTTCAATACCTTTTCTCTACTTCTTTCTTCTCGATGATGTGCTTCTTTGTTGCTCGGTGTCCATAGAATTAGCTCTGTTCTTCATCTTTATTGATTAGGTCTAATTGAAGACTTATTTCTTAAGTAGTCTCTTTAGCATCTTCTTTCTCTATTCACCTCCCTAATTCATAATGAATTAGCTTGTTTCTTTATAGACATGATTTCACCATTTCTCAGTTCTTGACTTTCTTATTCTTTGCGTGATCCACAATCTTAGCCAATCTTTCTTTAAAGATTTACTTCATTTTTATCCCATATATTTCTCCTTAAAAACTAGAATAAAATAGCTTTAAATATTTCTCTTATCTCTGGCTTTAACTTGTCAATGAAAACAATATTAACAACTAGTTAACTCCTTCTTTACCTCTTGATGGCTAAGTATTTTTTTGATCTTAAACTTCAGTTCCTTTCAATGTTTAACTCTTTGTTAGCTTTGGTCAACACTTCAGTTCTCGTCGGGCATCTCAATTGGGGTTGTCTGTTCATCAAGCATCACTGTGAAGTTTTGCTCTTCGGTAATGCTTGTGATTTTGCTTGTCAGTAATGCTTGCTCGGTTTTCTTTCTCAGGCATCACTATGACTTTTCTCTCAGGTTTCTCTATTGGTTAGGGTGCACTTCCTGTCAGTATTTTTATTCACTTAGTGAAAACTGATCTTTTATGCATTACTAAAACATAACCTTTATCTTTTTTATTCTCTGAAGTCTTTGACTCTTTGAATATAACCAATCAGATTATATTAAGTTGACATCAATGAGAATACTATACATTAACTTATTTATTGTCTTGCATTAACTTTCTATAGCTTGGTGATCATCAACTTAATGTCTTCAAACATTCAATCAGTTATAGTTCATCAATCTCTCCCTTTGGAATTGATGGAAACACACTACATTATCACACTATATTATTACTAAGACAATATGAAATATACCAATTGTAGTTCATTAATCTACCAATTTTATTGTTCTATAACCAATACAAATGTCTGGCTTTCGATAAGCTCATATAGCTTAGATTTATTTCTTGCAGAGTTCTTTCTTCAATATTAAATCCCTTCAAGGTAGATGTAGCAACTTATGATTCTTTTTCTAGTTTTGTCTCTCCCTTTGACTATTCATCTCCTTGATCATCTCTTTTTCCTTTTGACAGCAATAAGTCATCTCTCCCTTTTGATATTCTATCCCTTATAGGTTACATCTCTTCCTTAGGATATCTTCTCTCCATTTGATGGATTTTTCATATGTAATCTCCCCCTTTGGATAATTAGGAACTTCTCTCCCTTTGACAACAATGCCAAAGTAAACATTGATCATGCCAAAGTTATAATATACTCCTTTAATTTCCCTATCCATCAACAATACAATGAATCTGGTGTTCAGTGTAGATATGTACCTTGGTATGTATAGATGTATCTTTGCAATCCATCTATGTGCTTGCATCAACATGAATGATCTTCTGATTATGTGTAGGCTGATGCAGCCTCCTAGTCAGCTTACTGACCAATAGACAAGGGTTGGACCCCTAGTCTCTTTCTCAGGTACTCAAATGTATCTTTAGGAAATGAAATGTGAATATATCAGCTTATTTTTCCTTTGATTGAACATATTATAGTATCACCTCTTTTTATTGCACTTGTTCTCTTAAGTAATTATACTTGATTGCAATATGCTTTGTCTTAGCATGCATGACTGGATTCTTAGAAATGTTAATTGCACTGGTATTATCACAATAGATAATCACTAGTTCAAGAATTTTCATATTCATACCTTCCAGGAACTTTTTGATCCTCGGTGCTCTTTAGATATCTCATAATTCTTTTCACAGTAGTCATGTGTGATTCTTTGGGATTAGTAGAGAATCTTGCAACTATTCCAATTGCATGTGCTATATCTGGTCTGGTATGAACAACATACATTAGTTTTCCAATCATTGATCTATACAAGGTCTGATTTACCTCATTTAATTTGTCTTCTTTTGTCAGCTTACATATGATTGCCATAGGTGTTCCAAGTGGTTTGGAATCTTCCATTTTGAATATCTTCAACACTTCCTTGATGTGTTTGGATTGTGTGATATATATTTCTGCATCCTGTTGAAGAATCTGTAGACCAAGAAATAATTTGATCTCCCCAAACATCAACATCTCAAACTCTTTTCTCATTTCATTAGAAAAATATTTACATAACATATCATTACCCCCAAATATGATATCATCAACAAATATTTCAGCAATAGGTCAGCTAAAATCCTCAATTTATGCATGGTAACCATGATGGGAAAACAAGGAGTAGTGTTTGGAGGAAAAATTTTGAATTTGGATCCGGGTGGGAAAACTACTGGACTGGGAAAGAATGATTAGGGCACATGCCAGGATTAGGGGAAGGACCAAGGAACTGAGGATTCGACAAATGAAGGGATCCCACGGATACTGCATCCGGGTCCATGAGAAACAAAGGGCTCTACTCCAGAAATGAGAGATTACGGCACTGACAGGGCCCCACTGGGGTATTGGACAAACCTTTTTGGTGTCATACCCTCTGGTAAGTCTCCTTTCCCAACTATTAAGGATGTCTCTAATAAAGAGATGGGGATCTATGCTCTAGAACTGCCTTCTGAGCTTATTGATAATAATATTGTGAGTATGGCCACTACTCTAGTGGGCAAGTTCATAGGATCCAAACCCAATATTGATATAGTAAGAACCTTTGTTAAAAAAAAAAGGGATCTCAAAGGTCAGGTCATGGTTTTGGCAATGGAAAAAGGCTTTATGTCTTTTGAGTTCTCCTATCAAGAAGATTAGTCCAAGATTCTTTGTGCAGGGAACTGGTCAGTGGGTAGATCCACCCTTATTCTACAAAAATAGACCTCTAACCTAGATCTCAACAATGATTTCCTAACCCAAGCACCGGTCTGGGTGAGACTACCCAAGTTGTCCTTGGAATATTGGCATGAGGATGGTTTTGAGGGCATCGCTCGATCCTTCGGGGAGCTGCTATCTATTGATCCAGTTACGGCGGTGAAGAAAAGACTCACTTATGTGAGGATATGCATTGGAGTTGAAGTATTCCAATACATTTCAAAGGCTATTGTTTTCCAATCCAGATTGGGAAAATGAGTGCAACAGATAGAGTATGAAAGTGCCCCCTTTGCCTACTTCCACTATAAAAAAGATGGACACAAAGCCAAATGGTGCCCAATAGTCATTGAGAAGGATAAAGCTCAAAAGGAGAAAATCAAGCAAGGAAAAAGGCCAAAGATACAACCTTTGAACAAGGATCTCATCTACACCAAGAAGGTTTGGAAATAGAAACCCCCAAATGAAATGAATCTTGTTTCAAAAAAGAAGAATCCACATGGGGAGTTGACAACTGATAGCCTGGAACTTCAGCTAGATCATCTAGAGTCTAAAGGGTCCATACCAATGGAGGGGAAGGGAAAGGGACAACCACAAGCTCAGCTAGGAAAAGGCAAGGAGAGGGAAGGGGGCTTGGTAAACCCAACATGTCCAGTGGTGAAAAATGGGTTTGGAGACAAAGGAGGTCGGGAGAACCCAGAAGAGGGGGAGATCATAGGTGAGGTCAACACTGATCTCTCCTTTTTTCCAAACTCATAGGACGATGGGAAGCACATGAGGGGATAGTGCCCAACCCTCCCCCATGAATAAAATTTTAGCAGAAGCAATTATATCTCTCCAAGGAAGATTAGCCGATTCTTGGAAATGGTATCTTCTACCACTCCTGGTCAAATCTCAAGAATGGAAGCCCTATTTGATAGCTACAAAGATGCATCCAAAGATGAGAATGTGGGACCATGGATAATAGTGAAAAAGAAAAATAGCAGGGACCCGTCTCTAGCCTCACCTATAGCAACAAGAAGCAGGGCCAAAGCAGACACAGGGACCAAGTCCAACACACCAGGAAGGAAGAGTATGAATCAAATTAGAAAGGAAGAAGCAAAAAGAAATATTGCGGATGGGTACCAAAGGACCATCCAAGAATCTTATAATAAATCATGAAAGTAATATCATGGAACATTCATGGGCTAAATGGAGTCCATAAACAAGAAATAATAAGGAATATGATAAGGGACCATAGACTAGACATTTTTTTGATACAAGAAACGAAAATGAAAAAAGAAAGAGTAGAAGGCATTTCCTTTGGCAAAGGTTTGAAGACTGCTACTACCGACTAGGAGGGAGCCTCTGGAGGCTTACTAGTGTTATGGAAGGAAAACCTCAATGCTCATATCATTTGGGATGAAGGCAACATCTTACTTATTCAATTCAATAACCCAATAGACCAGGAGAGATGGGCAATAATGAATATTTATGCTCCAAACACAAAGAATTGTAGGCAAGTTTTTTGGGACCAGCTGAGAACTCTTTTTGCTAAAATTTGTAAGGAAACTCAGGGGTGGAAACAGCTTCCTACGTTAATCTCTATAGGAAAGTATTGTGCAAAATCTTTTAAATCCTTACAATTTCAGATTTGTTAACTACTTTAACAAAGATATTGTAACCACATACCATGCATACAGAAAATAGAGAATGACACAATGATATACCCTGGGGAAAACCTTTCAGTAAAAAACCCCAGCACTCCAAAACCTGCACAATGTATTGATCAAAACTATTACAGCTCACAATACACTTGCAATGCAAGTTCTTTCAGAATATTTCAAAACCCTTGAAGACAAATCACGGCAGCATAAAATGTTCCAACAATACACTCGCATCACATCTCTTCGCAACCCTAACAAACGCTTATATCATGCGCTTCACTTTTAGGGCTACTCCAAAAGATAACTGTATTAGGGTTTTACCATTCTCCGAGAAAATAGGAAACCCAAAATTTTTTCAAATTTATCAGTTGCCACATGTCTTCACCTGTCATTGAATCTTCCTGACATAGCTCTTACGTGTCATAGGAATCCGTCATAACCGTTTTAGCCATGATCTCCTTACACACAATTCAAGATGCCAACACATCAACATTATTTGCAAGAAATACATTTTACAAAATAAATAATAAGAATAGGAATTATCCAAGGTTGAGACACCTTATTCCTAAAAAAATTATGGACCAAAAGCCATTATCATGGGGGAATTCAACACTCCTCTTATGGAATCTGAGAAATTTGGAGGTATGCCACCTGACCTAGAGAGTAGGCAGCAGCTAGCCAGTTTGATCAATGACTTGGCTCTCATAGATGTTGAATTAGGTGGGGGTAAATTCACTTGGTCAAATAGGAGAGCTGACTCAGAGTGCATTCAGGTATGCCTAGATAGAACCCTCATTTCTATGGACTAGATGCAATAGTATCAATGCCACCTATCTTCCATGGCAATTTTCAGTTCTGACCACTCTCCTATCTCTCTCAACCTGGTCAATCACAATAAGAAAAAGGCTTTCCCCTTTAGATTTGAGAGGATGTGGAATACCCACCCCAACCTCCTCAATAAGATAAAGGAGTGGTGGAGCATAGATGTGGATGGAATGATGATGTACAGGGTGGCTAAGAAGCTTAAGAACATTAAAATGGAGATTAGAAAATGGAACAAAAGAGACTTTGGCAATATTTTTCAGACTAAAGATAGGATAAAGTCAGAGCTTGCAGAGATTCAAGAAGAGATCCAAAACCACAGATATGATGCTGACAGAATTAGTGCTAAAAAATCCATTTTGGATGACCTTCAGAACATTGTAAGCAAAGAGGAAATGTTCTGGAGGCAAAGGTCAAGATTGGTGTGCTTGAAAGAGGGGGACAAAAACTCTTGCTTCTTTCACCTATCCACTATGAAACACAGGATGACTAAGAGAATCAGTGCCATTAAGAAGGGGGATTAAACTTTGGAGGAAGACAAGGAGATTGCAAATGAGGTCATTAGGTACTTCTCACAAATCCTTTCAAAAGAGCATAAGCTCAAAGAGGATGACCAGGAGGTAATTCTTCAAACTATTCCTAAGGTGATCATGGAAAGCCAGAATAAGGATATGTTGGTGATCCCAGATCAAGCAGAAATCCATAAAGCTATTTGTTATTTACCTATGAAAATAGCCCCTGGCCCAGATGGTTTCCCTTCTTTCTTTTTCCAGATGTACTAAGAGATTATCAAAGATGCCATTGTTAAAGCTATCCAGGAATTTTTTGGTGCCAAGAGCCTTCATAAAGAGATCAATGCCACTTTTCTTGTCCTCATCCCAAAAAATCTTGGTGCAGATTCTTTTGAAAGCTTTAGGCCCATTAGTCTGTGTAACTCTTTTTACAAGATTATCTCCAAAGTCTTAACTATCAGGCTACTTAAAATCCTCCCAGTTTTAATTTCCCCCCAACAAACGAGCTTTGTCCCTAGTAGACAAATCTTGGACTCTATCATGGCAGTGCACGAGGTGATTCATTCTTTGGAGGAGGGTAAACGGGAAGGATTCCTACTTAAACTGGACCTTTCCAAGGCATATGACAGGGTTGATTAGATCTTCCTAAGTAACATATTGGGGACTTTTGGCTTCAATGACAAGGTAATAAAATTTATCTCATAGTTGATCTCCACCCCTTCTTTTGCAGTTTTGGTGAATGGTTCTCCTTCAGAATTATTCAAATCTTATAGGGGTCTTAGGCAAGGGGACCCCCTCTCCCTGATCCTCTTCATCATTTTGGTTGAGTTCTTGGGAAGGCTTATCCATGAATATAGGAGAAGGGATCTAATCAGTGGGCTAAACCCTTCTTCGAGCCATTTCACTTTTACCCACCAGCCATTTGTGGATGATACTATACTAGGTGGTGATTCTTCGGTTAAAGAAGCTAGAAATGTTAAGAAAATCCTTAATTCCTACTCAAATGCTTTGGGCCAGCTTATTAACTGGAACAAGAGCTTGGTGTTCTTTATTAATACTCCCATAGATAGACAGAGGAAAATGGAAGGCATTCTGGGTTGTGGTTTTGGTTCCTTTCCCGCTTCCTATTTAGGTCTTCAGTCATAACCAAACCCCCTAAGTCCTTCTGGGGAGGCCTTATTGATAGATTCAATAGAAAATTGGTGGGCTGGAAGGGCATCACCCTGAGTTAGGCAAGAAAAGTGACACTGATACAATCTAATCTTTAGAACCTCCCTACTTGTGCTCTAAGCCTCTTCTCTATACCTGCTAAGGTGGCAGACTCTCTGGAAGTTATTCAGAGAAAGTTCTTATGGGTTAACAAAGATGGAAATAAGAAATACCCACTTGTGGCTTGGGATACTATATGCAAGCCAAAAAAAATGGAGGGCTAGGCATCAAGAATTTGAAGCAGTTAAACAAAGCTCTGCAAGCTAAGAAGATTTGGAGAATCTTCAACTCAACAAGGGAATGGAGGGATATTATGAAGGAAAAATATGCATCAAACATAACCTTCAAACAATTCATCAGTAGAGATATGGACCTGAAGGGCTCCCACATATGGAATGGCATTCTGAGGACTAAAGGCATAGCGATCGTAAAAGCAAGATGGAAATTAGGCAATGGTAAGGATGTCAAATTTTGGCATGATAATTAGCTCAGACAGGGCCCTTTATGGAACTTGGAGCCTTATAATAGATGGGCTGAACATTGCATTGAAAGATATGGCAGCAGAGTTAGTGACTATAGAATTAACAATGAATGGGTGAACCTTACCGAGGTGTCCCAGGACCTAAAACCTCTTATAGTTAAAATTTTCCACACACCCCTCTCTCTTAATGAAGATGTTATGGTTTGGGGAGAAACTACTAATGGTATCTACACGGTGGCTTTGGGATATGAAACCATGCAACAAATTGGTACTATCCCCATTTGGGCCAAGGCCTGGTTTCCTGGTATTATCCCAAAGATCAACATCTTTTTTCTGGACAATGCTCCAAAATCGCACTTTGACTATGGATAACCTAATAAAGAGGGGTCAACACATTCCTAATAGATGCATCCTATGCAAAAATCAAAGTGAAAATGTGGACCACTTGTTTATCCATTGTGAGTTCACTAGGAAAATATGGCATCATTTCCTGTCTTTTTTTGAGACATCCTGGTGTTTCCCCAATACTACTCTTGAGCTCTTTGACCAATGGAATCAGGGGTTGAGAGGTCATCATCTTTGGCCTTGGGCAATGCCATATATTTGTTGGGGACTATGGAAGGAGCAAAACAATGGGATGTTTAGGGAAAAGGCTACCCTTTCTAAGTATGTTGCCCATAAAATTTCAAATGCCCTTATGGAAAACTATACTAATAGAAAAGGTATCATCCCACTTCACAAAAATGGGCCCAATAACACTAATAAAAGGTTGAATTACATATGGTCTTTACCGCTAGAAGGGTGGCTCAAAGCTATTTTTGATGGGGTAGCAAAGGGAAACCTTGGGATGGCTGGTGTGGGAGGAATTATAAGGAACTCACATGGAAAAGGCATTGCTGCTATTTTTTCCCCCCTGGGGTCACAAAACAACCATTATTCTGAGGCAAGTGTGGCACACCACACCTTAAGGCTTGCCTGGGAAATGGGGATCAAGAATTTGTGGTTAGAAGGGGATTCAAAGAACATCATAGATTTCTTATATGAAAAGAATGTGCCTGTGTGGACTATTGAGAACATAATTGGGGAGTGCAGACAAATTCTCAAAACATTTGATCAGGTCCATGTGGCACATGAATACTGGGAAGCCAACCAGGTGGCAGACAGGCTAGAAAATATGGGAGTCAAGAGTGAGGGAGTGAAAAAGTGGAAGGACGGCTATAATTTACCACTGGAAATCTTAAGTATCATTGAAAGTGATTGGGTTCCGGGAAGACTCAGAGTTATTAAATGATAATTATGAAGAGTTATGACAGATGGGGGAAAAATCCTCGTATGATGTGCAAGTATGAGAGAGGCGAAGGGATTATCATTTTAAGGCCTCATCAGCACACTTGGAGGCATAAAATTAATTATAGCATTCATGAGGCAAAAAGAAGTCTCTCAAAACATCAACCCAATATCACTTGGAAATAGAGGGTTTTTAGTGGGAAGGATACCAGATACAGAGGAAGCAGAGAATTTGCAGAAATGGTGGGAGAAAGACACAGGAGAGAACTGAAGAAGGAAATAGAAAAATGGTACCGTAGATCCAAGGTTTGGGAGATTTTGAATAAGGGTGAAGTGACTACCTTCATTGAGCATCTTCATGGGATGAAGCCCTTGGTTATGAAGATGATGGTAAATAGCTGGAATGAAGGGCAGGTGAAAATTGATGGTGTGAGTTTCATGGTGATGGAGGAAATTGTGTCGGCTGTGACTGGCATTCCCATCATAGGGAAGAAATTTTATAGGGATAGGAAGATTTCCAGCCAATATCTGATGGATTTTGTTAAAAATGCGACAGAAAAGAGAGCTCTTGTGAAGAAGGGCACTTTCTACCAGCCGAGGTCAATCAAGCCTCTATGGAGATTCATGTTGTGGGAAATTATCAAATTCATCTCTCTAGATACAAGATTCGACCGCATCAACACTCACCACTTTATACTTCTCAACCATTTCAGGTATGGGGAAAAGATATCCATCCCTTTCTTCCTTTATTTTTCCATCAATGAAAACATTAATGACTATAACGAGAAACATATTAGCAACCCAGCTTTCCATGAGGGCTTATTACTATTAATTTATGAGTACTTTAAAGCTCATACTATGGGGAAGGAAATTAATTATATGGAGGAGGGGAATTCTGAGGAGTGTTCGGGGGAGGATTATGTCCCCTCAAATATCAAGGACATCCATGATATGCACTCGGAGACTGAGGAGGAAGAGCCTCTTCAGAAAAAGAAGGGGAAGAAAAGAGTCAAAATTGAGGCTTTAAAACAACACATTGAGATTTCCTCAGACAGAGAGTACAATGAAAATGAGGATGGGATGGAAATAGGGAATGAGAGCTCTGGAGAAGAGGGAAAAATGAAACAAGGTGGAAAGCAGGGGAAGACAGATATTAAGAGGAAGATAACAATCAAACTGCCAGCTCAGAATGAGAAGGCAAGCTCGGGGAAGAGGGTAATGAGATTCAAAAGAGGGAATCAGATTAAGGAGGAAACCTAGGAGGAGAGGTAGAACGGTTAGGAAAGAACACAAGAGGAGAGAGATGAGAAAGAGGATATTCAGGGGAGGAATAATGATGAGGGTAATCAGAGTCAAGGGTATGCAGAGTATGGGGAAGATCATTACACCTACAACATTACTGGAAAAAACAAGAAAGTCGTTTGGAGGAATTTTGACATGGTCTCTGCCAAAATGGGGATCAAGAGAGAAATGGATAGGACTTTGGTTAAGGAAAATAAGGAGGGCAGAATCCAGATGGAAGAGTTAATTGATCCTACTCTAGTGATTTTTAGCGACAATGCGAGGGGGGATCCTCAAATGGATGTGTTGAAAAATGCAAAAAATAGTGCCATTGATAGCTACAGAACCATGAAATGGACCTACTATGAAATATGTGAGCTGAAAAGAAGAATGGATAGGATGGAGAAAGATAACATAATTAACAATAACAAGAACATTGCAGAGGACAAGGAGCTGGATAGCAGAGTGAACGAGCTGAAGAAAAGAGTTGAAAGTATTGAAGACTCAATGGTCAAAATTGTTGAACAAAGCTACAATATACTAAAGGCTTCAAATGATAATATTAAGATGATCATCAACAAATTTGAAGAACAAAGAGGGAATAAGGAGGATCAGCCGCTAAATAGTGACAAGGAGAAGCTACCAGAAGAGGAAAATAAGAAGAGGACAAGAGAGGCCACTAAGAAGATGGAAAACTAGGAAGCTGACAAAGAGCTGGCTGACCTAAAAGAAGCTATGGGTAGAATGACCAAGCTAGAGATATGGGCTGTGGAGATTCTCAGAGACATTGCCTAATTTGTACCCCTGGTTTTATGTTCCTGGTCTTTTTTGGTTTTTGTCCCTGGCTTTCTATATTCACCAGGACTATTTTGTTTGGATTGCTTATTTCATTTTGGTTGTTACTTAAGGCTTATATGCTCTAGGTTTTTTTATATAACTCTGTAGGGTTTCAGGAACCCATCAAAACATGTTTTCCTTAATCAAAAACAAATAGTGATATTGCTATCAGGATTTAACTCTGTAGTTTTTTGAGTCAAACTAATGAATGGTTCATAAGGCACAACACTTGGTGAAGGTTTTGCAAATGAGGATGCAAGTAGAGTGGGTTTAACCATGGAGGAAACTCCGTAGTTAAGCGCGCTCGAGCTAGAGTAGTACTCGGATGGGTGACCTCCCGGGAAGTCCCGGTGCTTCACCTCTGTGAGCATCACCTAGATCCAATGAGTGCTAAGTGTTCCATTCATTCTCATGAGAGATGGGTTCGTGTGAACCACTACTCATGAATCATGGGTCAATGAGTTTGACTCAAAAAACTACACAGTTAAATCCTGATAGCAATATCACAATTTGACTTGCTGTGGAAAATATCTCCTAC
>MU224951.1:9608260-9651252 GCA_018584345.1 Thuja plicata | reverse complement strand
ATGAGCTTAAGGGGCTTTCTAATGAATGGTTCATAAGGCACAACACTTGGTGAAGGTTTTTCAAATGAGGATGCAAGTAGAGTGGGTTTAACCATGGAGGAAACTCCGTAGTTAAGCGCGCTTGAGCTAGAGTAGTACTGGGATGGGTGACCTCCTGGGAAGTCCAGGTGCTTCACCTCTGTGAGCATCACCTAGATCCAATGAGTGCTAAGTGTTCCATTCATTCTCATGAGAGATGGGTTCGTGTGAACCACTACTCATGAATCGTGGGTCAATGAGTTTGACTCAAAAAACTACACAGTTAAATCCTGATAGCAATATCACAATTTGACTTGCTGTGGAAAATATCTCCTACTTATCAAAAACAAATATTTTAGCAATCAAAATATTACCATCAGTATCCTCTTCTAAGTACAAATTTCTATTTTCACTTGTTCTTACAAATCCAATGTTTATGAGATAGGAGTGAATTCTTTCATACCAGGCTCTAGGTTCTTGTTTAAATCCATACAAGGCTTTATGTAGTCTACATACCATGTTTCTCTTGTCTTGATCAACAAACCATTCTGGTTGTTCAATGTATACATCTTCTTCTAGTATTTCATTTATAAATGCATATTTGGCATCCATCTAGTATACCTTGAATCCTTCAAATGCACCATAATCAATACCTTCTTCTTATGCTTACCCCTTTCTTACTAATCTTTCTTTATTCCTTGTGACTTCTCCATTTTCATTCAGCTTATTTCTGACTATCCATTTGGTACCGATGATATTTTTGTATTTTGGTGTCGGTACTAATGTCCATGTATTGTTCTTCTTAGTCTATTCTATTTATTCATTCATAGCACTAATCCATTCTTCATTTTGAAGTGCAGTATTAATAGATTTAGGCTCAAAATCACAAATTAACCATCTAGTATTTAGTGACTTAGTTCTTGTTCTTATTCCTGCCTTCTTGTCTCCTATGATTTGATTCTGTGGATGATGTCTTTTGACATACTTGGAAAGTATCAGCTCAGCTATTTGTTCATCATTCTCATCATCATCTTGACCTTCATTCTGATCTCCATTGCTCAGAACATCATTTTCCTAATTTTTGGTATTTGCAGCCTGATGCTCGGGTGCAATGTTCTATTGGTCGGGAGTGATACACTGTTGCTTGGGTAGAGTGTTAGGTTCTTTAGTGTAAACAAACCTATTGTAGTCTTCTAGTTCTTTTCTTATTTCCTTATCATTTTTTTCTGCATATTCATCTATTCTAATATTTTCACTTTCAATGATTTTGTTAGACAACTTGTTAAGACATTTATAAGCCTTGCTCTTGGTGGAATACCCTAGAAAGATACCTTCATCACTTTTAGAGTCAATCTTTCCATTTCTATCATCTTTAAAAATATAACATTGACTACCAAAGATTCTGAAGTAACTTATATTGGGTGTGTGACCATACCAAAGCTCATAGGGTGTCTTCTTGGTGTCTTTCATCAATTGTACTATTTTCAATGTGTAGACAACAGTACTAATAGATTCCCTCTAGAATGTTTGAGTGATGCTTTTCTCAATCATCAATGTTCTTGCACAATCAACAATTGATATATTTCTTCTTTCAACAATCCCAATTTGCTGTGGTGTTCTTGGTGTAGAAACTTGTCTTTTAATTCCATGCTCATTGCAATAGTTAGTGAATTCATCAAAAACAAATTCTCCTCCTCTATCTGATCTTAATCATTTCAATTCCTCACCACTTTTTTTCTACCATAGCTTTATATCATTTAAACATCTTGAATGCTTCTAAGAGAATGAATGGGATTTTCTCTTGAAACTAATTCTAGAATAGCAAACATTCTAGAATAATCATAAACAAAGAGAATGATATGAATGGGATTTATATCATTTAATCATTCTATAATAATCATAAACAAAGAGAATGAATGGGATTTTCTCTTGAAACTAATTCTAGAATAGCATTAGATGAATGGGCTTTTCTCTTGAAACTAGACTTTGCCATCTTACCTTTTTGGCAATTCTTACACATGATATGCTCAAGCTTTGACATGCTCGGTAAGCCTCTTACTTTCCTTTTATTTCTTACCTTAATCATGTTGTCAAAATTCACATGACATAATATTTTATTCCATAACCATATGTCTTCGTTTCTAGCCATTAAACAAGTGGTGCTAATGTCATCAAGATATAATAGGTTACCTTTTGTCATTCACTAGTTCTGATCAACTTTCCTAATTCATTAAAGATCTTTGCATTTTTGTTCTCAAATGCTACAGTGACCTATGTTATTCATTTGTAAAACAATCAACAGATTATAATTAAGTCCTTTTACCCAATATGCATTTTCACATTTGATCAGGTTATCCAACATTATAGTTCCTTTACCTTCAACTGTACAAGGTGTGTCATTACCCATTCTTACTAATCCACCATTATACTATTCAAAAGTTTAAAACTTTTGTTTATCATCAGTCATGTGGTGATTGTAGCCACTAGCTATAATCCAAGCATCATTCTTACTAACCTTATATATGAGTGCAGTCTCTACATACCTTTCTTCTTCATCTAAATCATCCTTCATGGCCACAAATACAATCTCAATGTCTTCATCAGATTCGGTGTCAGTATCTCCATCTCTATTCTCAGTGAGGTAACAAGCTTTCTTCCCTTTGTCCTTGTAGTCTCGGGTATCTCTTTTGTCAGGTTGTCAGTTTCTTTGGTAATCTCTATTGTCACTTCTATCAAACTTATTTTCATATGATCTTTCATTACTTTTGTCATCTTTTCTTCTGTTAGGACATCTAGTAGCAAAGTCTCCAATCTCTTTACAATTAAAACATACAAGTGGTAATTTACCTTTGTATCTACCTTTGCCTCTCTGCAATCTTATAGCCATTTGTTCTTCAATCTCATCAAGATATTGATCATCACTATCAATTTCACTATCATTTATAATAGTGTGTTTATGACTTGACTTACTTATTTTCAAAGAAGACTTGAATGCAGACTCAATAGATGGTAAGACACTGTTATCAAAGTTATTCATCTCAAATGAAATCAGTCTACCAACCAAACTATCTAGAGTGACATTATTATTTTATATTGCTCTTATTTCTTGTATAGAAGATACTCTAATAGCATATATAGGCAGTAAGGTTCTTAGGATTTTACTTTCCACTATCTCTTCTTCAAGTATACCTCCACCTCCTCGGATAGCATTTACTACCTCTTTTATTCTACAGCTATACTGTGTGATATTTTCTCCTTCTATCATTCTTAAGTCATCAAATTTACCTCTTAGGATTTCTTCCTTTTCTCTTAGTACATTAGCAACTCCTCCATATACCATCTTCAATTTATCCCATATTTTCTTTGCAGAGGTGCATGTTTTGACATCTTTAAATTCAGCATCGGAGAGCGAGGAAGAAAGTTCTATCATCATAGAATTATGCTCATGTTTTTCTATTAATTTATCAAGTGTGTGAGGTATTGAAGGCAACACATATTCAGTATCCAAGTATTGAGTAACATCATTTCCAATACTTGATGGGTGGAGTATTATCCTACTTTTTCATGATGCAAAGTTGTCCTTGTTCAACTTGGGCACATCTCATTTGCTCATCTTGTGATCTTTTGCTTAGGTCTTGAAACCTTCCTTCTAAGCACACAAGATCTAATACCAATTTTTAGAATAACTAAGAGGGGGGGTGAATCAGTGGCCTCAAAAATATTACACTAAATTAACCCAAAAAATTATTACCACAATTATAAGCCTCTAGTTATCTTCAGTCCTACAAGATGAATGCCTTGAAATAATCTCAACAAATAACTATTGCTCAAAGTTCACTGTTAAACCTTATTCTTAATTTTTACCGATTAGCAGTCTTTTATTTACCAAAATGTAGTAGATTGCTTAGTGTATACCGATCAATCTAGATTAGTTATGTGTAATTTAAAACACTAAATTAATGACTCATAAACACATTAACACATGGTTTTTTAACATGGAAACCTTGTTACGGGAAAAACCACTTGGGACTAGTAACCCATATTTTTCACTCTTCTGAAGTGAGCTCGGTAAAGAGCCAATCCTGTTAAAGGTTACAAACACACTTTTATGTGTGTACTTGTTAGAGGATTTAAATAGAATAGTTTGTCACTTGATATCG
Organism: Thuja plicata; assembly: GCA_018584345.1. NCBI lineage: Eukaryota > Viridiplantae > Streptophyta > Pinopsida > Cupressales > Cupressaceae > Thuja > Thuja plicata. The sequence continues at coordinate 9,647,074 of MU224951.1, read as the reverse complement.
TTCATCTCTATGCTACCTTTTATGACCAAACCCAGTGTAGTTTGTCAATTGGTATCTAGCATCTCATGCTATCTTCATGACCAAACCTTTTGATATTTCTTGGTATGTATCTCAATATAGAAAGGATTTTTAATTCCTGCTTGGTTAAGAGACTTTATGATCCAATGGTTAAATTGAAAGAGTAAATGATCTGTTCACATATACAACTATACTTTATAGATTTTCAGATCTATTGTAAACTCATAATACCTTTTTGATCAATGTATCTTTTCAATACCTTTGCTCCACTTCTTTCTACTTGGTTATGTTGTGCTTATTTGTTGCTTGGTGTCTGTAGAATTAGCTATGTTCTTCAACTTGATTGATCAGGTGATTGCAGACTTCTTTCTTCATCAGTTTCTCTTCAGCATCTTCTTTCTCTATTCACCCCTAATTCACAATGAATTATCTTGTCTCTTTATAGACATTATTTCACCATTTTACAGTTCTTGAATTTTTTGTTCTTGGCATGATCTACAATCTTAGCCAATCAATCTTTAAAGCTTTACTTCAGTTTTATCCTGTAGATTTCTCCTTGACAACTGGGATAAAACAACTTTAAATCTTTATGTTATCTCTGGCTTTAACTTGTTGATGAAAAAAATATTAACAACCAGTTAACTGCTTCTTTAACTCTTGCCAGATAAGTCTTTTTTCATTTCTAAACTTCAGTTCCTTTCAGTGTTTAACTCTTTGTTAGCTTTGGTGAACACTTTAGTACTCTTCGGCCATCTCCGTCGGGGTTGTCTGTCCGTTGGGGTTGTCTGTTCATCGGGCATCACTGTGAATTTTTTCTCATTGGTAATGCTTGTGATTCTGCTCATCAATAATTATTTCTTGGGTTTCTTTCTCAGGAATCACTATGACTTTTATCTCGGGTTTCTCTATCCATCAAGGTGCACTTCCCATCAGTGTTTGTAGTCACTTAGTGAATACTGATCTTTTATGCATTACTGAAAGCATAGCCTTTATCTTTCTGATTCTCTGAAGTCTTTGACACTTTCAATATAACCAATCAGATTATATTAAGTTGACATCAATGACAATACAATACATTAACTGATTTAATGTCTTGCATTAACTTTTTGTAGCTTGGTGATCATCAACTTAACATATTCAAACATTCAATGAGTTATAGTTCATCATGAATCATTGATTGTACAACACATTCCAACCATTAAAGCATCCTCATGGTAATAATTTCTACATCCAGCCATGAGGGTTTTTCATGCAAGGTAAACATGGCCTTTATCTTGTTTACATTACTTTTATATTCCATCTCAGGGTTAATTCCTATATAGGGGATGAATTGGTCAAGCCCCTTTCCAAAACCTTTTCCCATTCTTCTTGTGTGCAGCAATGGGTATTCAGGTTTCAGATCCAAAATTTTAGAGTTGCAGAACCAATGACTGATTTGCTATAAATTTCACCAGTTTTTTTAGTTTGTAGGACAAGGCTGAATTTTTGGGACTAGTTCAAATTGAGTTGGCATTTTCCAGAGGATCATCAAACTTCATAGAAAAAAGAAACAATCATCATGGTTTCAGATCTAGAACAGTTCTTGATTCTGATAGGTCTGTGACAGTCATTTGGAGATTTGAAGTTTGTTCCTCCTCTCCTAGCTTTCAAGGTGAGTTCATTATTATTATTTCCATCTTGAATTTACTTTAATGCATCATATCTGATATCATTTTCAGTTATTTATCATTTAATTTATCATATTTTTCATTCCTTTCATATTCTTGCATGTCATTTTACATATCATACATATCTTCTCATAAAAGGAATACATCCCCAAACTCCATCTTCAAGTCTAGATATAGCATTAGCATTCGTTCATCATTTTTGGCTTTGCTAATATGGTTTTGGATTGATGGTGAAGCCTTTTGGGGGTATTCCTAATGTAACATAAGATATCCCTCTCATATATCCCCACATTTTTATTTGGTGAGCTATCTTCCTACATATCATAGGTGGTTCACCATTTCTTATATTGCAATGACTATTCAATTTCTACTAAAAGTAAGAAGTTCTTAAGGCCAAAATACTTTGATAAAAGAGGGATAGTAAACAATAATTGGAGGGATTGGTATGTTCACAAGGACTTCACCATGATACACATTTTTAGTTTTGAAGGAGCGCCATACAAACTTCTAAAGACAATCCCTGACGGAATATAATATCTGGAGATTGTTAGATAGTTAGAGTATTCAAGATTCATGAATCTAGTTGCATTTCACAAAAAATCATTTATGCTTGGCACATTAGGTTTCAGTGGTTTTACTATTGTTTCTACTAAAGCATATGATCTTATCTGAGATAAGATGTTGGAACAATATAACTTGAAGGAAGCTAATCCAAGGAAATGATATGCTCCTGAGGGTTATATAAACTCTAAAAGAAATAATAAAATCTTGAGTGGATACAATTATATCTCTTTTCCTACAGATAATATCTTTAGAAATCTAGAGGATGAGGAGGATGAGGAAGCAATTGAAAAGTATAATAGAGAAATGGAACAAAAGAAGAAAGAGATGTAGGACATACAATATATATCATTTGCTGAGGAATATTTTAGTGAGGATGAAGGACAATATCAGTTTGAGAAGGCTCCGAGGATGATAATTGATGAATATGAAGACTTCCCAAATAGAGGAACAAAGGTAGATAAATATTTAAAAGTTGATAGTGATGCTAGGATTTTAGCCTGTGATTCCTTTGTGTCTAATGAACAATTTTTTAAATTAGATGAGATTAAAATATATCTATGTAATTTCAAAGGAAAGAAGTTGAGGGATTCAAACACTACTATTACCCTAGATAATGAACAATAATTGTTATACAAATTAAAAATTGATATTGATCAAGAAGTCAAGACTATGACACCAGAAAAAGGAAGACAATTTCTATAGGAAGAAATAATGATGGTGTTCCTTGGATGGGACTTAAATGTAGCCTTAGTATTTGCTATTTTTGTACATAGTGATGATAAAGAATACAAGCTAAATTTGAAAGGAGTAAATGAAATCTAAATTGGGTCAAGATTCAACCCAAATGAAGAATCTATGCTAATATGGGCATTATATCCTCCCCACAATAGACCTGAGATCATTACTATAGAAAAAAAATTTGGTCATATGATGACCCTCAAGGTGGGAAAAATTTATCCAATAGTCACTGTTAACATTGGTATAAACATTACTAAACATAATAAAGCTCAAATGAAACTATTGGTAAAAGAACGGAACACTCTTAAATTAACAAATGAAAGATTATTGTTAGAGAATGCTTATTTAAGGGACAATAACATGATGATTAACTATGGGGAAGATGTAAAAATGAAGCATGAGTATGAAGAGTTTTAGTATAAGCACCAGTGGTTATTGATACAATTAAAAACTTCCAATTTGAGACAGTGCCTATTTTACTTCACAAGAGGTTTGTGAATTTGATGGTATGGATTAACAACATTTCGGTCTCATATTACAATAATTTTGTGGCTATATTGGAGCATCATAGGTTGAAAATAGACTAGATACAAGATTTCATGATATACACCTCAACAAAGCCTCTAATATTGGATCTACTTCTCATGTTGAACAACTTATGCCAAGCATTCCGAGTACTCAAAAGCCTTGGAGTCAAAATATGAAGGATTTGAAAGCATAGTGAAGATGAGACCGCCTACACTATGTACCAAAGATGGATCCTTAAAAGATTAAGGAAGTTGGTTAGAAGGATGCAACGAGATAATTCAAAATGCCTTGGACACTATAAGAAGGGCTAGCACTTGATGGAAGCTGCCAACATATGGAGAAAATGATTCAAATTGAGTTTCAAGCCATGAATACTATCCATGATGTCGATACCCATGAAGAGAAGAAGTACAAAGAGCATATTTCAAAAGTCTACTCTTGGTTGGATGATGATTAATCTCCTCTTTATTTAATTTTGTTTTTGTTCATCTGGCTAGTTATGTTCCAAAAGACTTGATGAAGAAGCATGACCTCTTTATATTTTCATATATTATGAACTTCAATTGTAATATTTTATCATAACAAGATAATTATTTTAATAATCATAAGCAACAAGACACTTTTTATTAATTTATAAGGAATACAATCAATACTTCTTCTTTTCAATTGTGTTGTGGAAAGTTTTTCTCTAGATTACTTATCTCTCATTTTCATTTCAAGTAAATGAATTATGTCTTAAATCGTCTAATGAAGAAATTATTTATTGTCATGGTAATTTGAATATCAATATTTATTTGAGAAGTTGTTGTCCATATGTTTCTTGTCTAATTGGTCTTTTTTAGTATAATTTATATTCAATTGGACTGATTGTGGTGGAAAATAACAATTAATATTATTGAGGGTTAGGTAGTTGATAGACCCATCCAAGTGGTGAGTTTAAAATGGTCTCATAGGGTTAGACATGAAGGTCTAGAAGGAAGGTAACTCTATTTCCCAAAAGAGAAGAAGGAACTGGTCTATTATATATAACTTTATCCCAAAACATAATCATATTATATAGTAGGAGAATTAGAAGATAGATAGAAGCAAAAATTAATCAGAAATCAAGCTAGTTGTAAAGAAGAATCAAAATTATAGAGAATAAAAATCAGGAAGGTTATAAATAAATCAAGAAGTCACTGAGAGAATCAATCTATTTCAAGAATAAATTTCATTCTAAGATAAATACTAGAAGTGGAATATAGATACAAGATAATATGTTATAAAAAGCATCAGATTGAAGATTCAGTTGGTGAAAAGGTGCACCCGCATAGGTCTTGGAGAGCCTAAAGTGTAGGGAAAGTTTAACCATAGCTTGTCTACTCTCGCTCATTGGCCAAGTAAATTGGAAGGTTTGAACATAGAGATTGGAATACCCTTAGCAATTTCCAATCTATTGATTTGGGTACCAACAGAGAGTACCAAATCAAAAAATGAGGATTTGAAATTGAAAACCTAAAGGAAGAAAATGGATGTATCATTAAGCTAAGGAATCAGATTTAGAAGTTTAAAGAAAGACATAAGGAAGTCAATCAATAATTGAAGGAATCAAAGGAAAAGGTAGCTGAATCAGAAAAGATGCTAAATGACAAGAAAAATTAAGAGAATTTTATGAAAGATTGATTGAAAACATTAAAGGTAGGTTGGAAGAGGAACAAATAAGAACACAAATAGAATTTGGAAGATTTGAAGTAGACCAAAGAGGATTTAATCAGAGTATGGAGGAATGAAAGAAATATGAAGAGAATTTAAAGAATATGATCCGGATGAAGTCAAAAGAAATGAGAAGATGAATCGAGAATTAAAGAGGTTTATGTCTTAAGATAAAGTATCTTAGAGCGATACTATTTTGGATCAGTTATTAGCCTTGTAGAAGAGTCACAAGGATAAAGAAGGATTAGGTTTTACCGATGAATGTTTAGATCTGAAGGTGAAAGGCAAAGAAAAGGTAGTTGAAGCTAAAGTGATATCTAAGGCAACTATCAAGATCAAGAATCAAAATCATTATACAAGAAGGAATTTAATAAGGAAACCAAATGCTCAAAGGTACTTAGCTTTTAATGGTTATTGTCACATTTGGAATAAATTTGGTCATAAGAAAGTTGATTGTAAGATAAAGAAATATTAGAAGATTCAATGCTTGAGTTTTCATAAGTATGGTCATAAAGAAAGTCAATATTGAAGTCAAGATTCTAAATTGGATAAGAAGAATGGAATGAATAATATATTTCATGGGAATTTTTATGTTTGTCACAACTATGGTCATAAGGCTAATCAATGTAGATCTAGAATCCATTTGGTGAGATCAAGTCAGAAGAATGTTAATTGTTTCAAATGTGGTCAGATTTGTCGCTATGCTAACACATGCAGATCTGATAGTGCTTTAGTAAATAGTGAAGAAAGGAATAATGTTTTTATTTCAAGTGATCTCAGAAGACTAATATGATATAGAGGAAGAAAGAAGTTTTTGGTGAAGAGATCCATGTGGTACCAAATCCTGGTAATAGCTCTTTTGGTAACTGAGCTGAATGCTTTGGATGAGGGGGACTATTAATATGCTATATTAGTCACTTCCCCTTCTCTAAGGTGATATCAGTTATAACTATCATGTCTCTAGTATGATGAATGGATAGATAATGATTACGATTAATGATTTATTGATTGATGTGCATAGTATGAATGAGCTACGTTAGTGATATTTAATTTTTGGTGGGAAAATATAGTATGATGGCTCATGGTTATAAATGAAAATTTTTGAAATCATTTGGAACTATTACATGGAGAAAATTAGATGTCTTTTAGTGGAGCTTGAGAAAAAGGTTGGAGAAGGAATTTGTGAGTTGTGATTATTGAAGCTAAGTTGGTAGTTCATGTCACAAGTGTGGTTGTATAAACTATTTTGAATGATAAAATTGAGGAATTAGATCATGGTAGAATTAGATAGATGGTGAATAGTTTATTTGTGGAAGCATTGCAGATTATACAAAATCATGGCTAGGATATTTGGGGAGAATTCCACTAGTATGATGATGAAGAATGAATTATGTTTTTATTGAGTCATTTTTAGGATGGAAACCTAATGTTGAGGTGGTAGAGAAATTAATTGAAGACATTACATGATTGTGCAATGTTGTAGATGTTCCAAGGAAGAAATAAATCAGTTATGAAGAGTTGAAGAGGTTGACCACTATTGGCCATGATCAACATGCATGTTGATTAACTGATGAATATCTGATGGAGATGATGAAGACCGAGTGATACCAAGTATCATGATTGTAGAAATGGTTAGATCAATTGTTGTTTTGTCATTGATGTCAGGAAATTGATTAATTATTTTTTATTGTGTTACCATATCTTAAGAGGAGAAGTTAAATGGGTGACAAATACAGATTAGAAAATGATGAAGTAATGATGTTATAGTTGTTTTCTAGTATATATTTGATGTTATCAAATTGGTACATTTGATTGATCAAGTCAGGAAGTGCAATGAATTAAGTTATGAATAAAAGAGATACTTTATCGATCTAGATTGAGTTAGTCAGTATAATTATATGTGAGTCTGTTAGAGTTACCGAGCACTGAGCACCGAAAGCAAGTCAGACACCAAACAGTGAAGGAGTTAGTTACCGAGTTGCAAAGCATGTTTTACCAAGTACAATATATTGATATTAAATGATGATGAAATCAAATTTAATGCAAAGTGATGATGAGATGGATGAGGAAATGAATTAAATAAAGTTTTTTACAAGATATATGAATGGGAAAATTCAATATGAAGATCTAAGGAAAAGATCAAGTGGTTAAACAAAAAAGTGAAAGTTCCAAGAAAAGTTACAAGTTCTGAGGTAAAAGTGATTTGGTTTACCGAGTTGAGAAATATGAAGAAGATGATTGAACAAATGAATGGAAAGGACGGAAAATAAAATTAAGGATATTGAGAGGCAAAAGTATGTCTATATAAGAAATGATAATTACACTTAGTGGAAGGCTACTGGTGAATTAAAAAGAGAAGGAAATAAGTTGAAGAACAACATTTACCAAGAAGAAAAGAGAAAGACAGTTTGAAGAATCTATAGTCAGAGAAAGAGATCAATGGAGTATGTGATTCAAGTATTTAATTGAGCATAAAGGATTTGATCCAAGCATAGTGAGTTGCTAATTTTTACAGATCAAATTTTATTGTGCTTATTAATATTTTTAACAGAGAATCTCTTAACCGAGTGGATTTATCGGTCCTATTTGTAAAACCTAGACTTAGGTGACATTCCAAAAGAGTGTTTGAAGACCTCTAACAAAGTCACTTCTAATAGGGTGAAGATCTTAAAAGATATGAGGTAAACCCCCCAATAGGGTCACATTTATCAAATGTGTTTGTAATCTTTAACAAGATAAGTTCTTAACCGAGCATACTTTAGAAGGGTATATTTTTATTGTGGGCTACAATTCCCATAGAGGTTTTTCCCAAATTGGGTTTCCTCGTTAAATCCTGTGTCAATGAGTTATATCATGTGTTAATGAGTTAATCGAATGTTGATAATTTTGAACGATTGATTGTTGCTTATGTTATTTGGTGAATTGGTTATTTACTATATTCAGTACTTATTGAGTGAATCAATCATTTCAGTTTTAATATTTTAAGTTTTTATTTATCTGATTCACCCCCCTCTCAGTGGGATCAACAATTGGTATCAGAGCGTTTTAACTCCGAAGAGATAAGTTTAAAGGACTTGGGTTAAGATCTAAATATGTATAAGAGGGAAGTACCAAAGTTGAATAGGGATCATTTCTCTACATGGAAAAGTAGAATGAGGTTGCATGTGTCTAGAGTAGGAGAATGTGAACTTTACTATCTTGAGAATGAATATGTAGCACCGAATACTGCACCTTTGACTATCAGTGAGCAAAGAAATAAAAATGAACGCACATAAGTTATGATTGAGATTGCATCTATACTTATTGACCAGGAATATGATGAGCTTGATGGTTGTACTACTGTGAAACAAATGTGGGATAAGATTGTTTTGACCTATGGTGGAGATCAACATATTCAGAAAGTTAAAGCAGAAATTTTGAGAGGAAAATTTGACTATATGAGGATGAAGGAAGGAGAGAATATAATACAATATAGTACAGGACTTAAGGAGACTATTAATTCTATCAGAGAAGTTGGTGGTATCATAACAGAGGATGATGTTAGAAGAAAAATGTTGAGAACTCTACTACTGATTTATGCTATTTGTGTATCTGCTATACAAGAGCTAAGATCTATACCCCAGATGAATGTTTCACTAGATGCCACTATTGGTAATTTAATTGCATTTGAGTTAAATGATTTTGACAATAGTGTGTCTGCTATTTCTAAGATTGAATTTGCATTTAATTATACTTTAAAGATTGGAAAGGCTAGGGAAGTTGCTGCTAGAGATGGTTATTTGAGCATTGCTTGTGAGAAATTCTATAGTTGCACTGAAGTTCTTGAAGAGCTATTTATAGAATGTGATGAGAATGAAAGAGAATTTGAAGATTTGTTGGCTATAAGGATACAAAGAGGCAAAGGAAAATACCGAGGTAACTACCCTTGAAATGTTTTAATTATGATAAAATTGGTCACTTTGCATCTAAGTGTCCAGAGAATGATAAGGAGGAAAAAAAAGACAAGGAAAAGAGAGAAAACATATTCAGGAGATATAGAGACTACAAAAACAAAGGTAATAAATCTTATTATATTTCTAATGAAGGAAATAGTGATGATTATTCTATTGAGAGCAATGAGGAAAAATAAGTTGTGTATGTTGTTATAAAAGAGGATTCTGATGAAGAGGAACCTAGAGCCCTAATATCACAACCAAGTAAGAATGAAACATGGATTATAGATAGGGGTTGTTCACATCACATGATTGGTGGCACACTTAAGTTTATTTCCTTGGAAAATCATGATGGAGGTTATGTTATATTTGGTAATGATACTCCATGTCCTGTGAAAGGATTATGATCTATAATTCCACTGAATAATACAAGATTTGATGATGTTTATTGGGTTGAAGGATTAAATTATAATCTGTTGAGTGTTGCACAGCTAAACAATATAGGTGACCGACTGGAATTTCAATATGGGAGAGTGAAAGTATTTGATGAGAAGAGAAATATAATTGCTACTGGAGAACAATCTAAAGGTAATCTATTTTATATTGATACTTCTATGAAGAGTTGCCTATTTGCTAAAGTTGAAGATGTTTGCTTATGGCACAAAAGGCTTTGTCATGTTAATTTTGACAACTTAATCAAAGTGAGTAAGAAGAACAGAGTAAGAGGACTACTGAGACTTGAAAAACTAGAGAATGCTATGTGAAGAGAATGTCAGATGGGTAAGATGACTAAATATAGTTTTGTAAGCAAGACTTATGTTACACAAAGAATTTTGGATTTAGTTCATACCAGTTTCTTTGGACCAATGAGAACTCAAAGTTATTATGGAGACATATATTTTATTTTATTTGTGGATGATTATTCAAGAATGATGTCTATAATGTTCTTAAAATAAAAATTGGATGCATTTCATATTTTTAAGTGGTATAAGGCCCGATTTGAAAAAGAAACTGGAAGACAGTTGAAATGTCTAAGATCCGACAGAGGAGGTGAGTTTACTTCTAATGAGTTTACATTGTTTTGTAATAAGAATGGAATCAAGAGATAGTTGTTAGCATTGAGGACACCACAATAGAATGGAATTTCTGAGAGAAGAAATAGATGCATTGTTGATTGTGCTAGGACATTGATGATTGAAAAAGGATTTTCACAGAACATCTAGAGGGAAGTTGTGAGTACTATTGTTTATACATTGAATTGAGTACAAATGAAGAAAGGTACCAACAAGACACCTTTTGAAATATGGTATGATCACAAAAATAATGTTAGTTACTTTAAAATCTTTGGGAGGAAATGCTATATTCTGAAAGATTCTAGAGAAGGAAAGTTTGATTCAAAGGGAGATAAAGGGATATTCTTAGGATATTCTACAAAGAGTAAAGCCTACAAATGTTTGAACAAGGTTACTAAAAAATGGTGGAAAGTGCAAACGTGACAATTGATGAATTTGTAGAAACAAATGAAGAAGACAGTAAGAAGGAACCTGATGATTATGAGAAGTTTTTATATGTACAACATGATGCACCTGAAACTTTATCAAGAGCACCTACTGAGGAGGAAGATGTACAAGAATTTCCACAACCAAATGTTGATATTGATGAATCGAGACCTACTGAGCCTATTTTGGAAAAAGTATGTGAGAAGGCACCATTCCCTAAGAAATATTATTGGAAATAAGGAAGTTGGAGTGATGACAAGAAGCAAGGCCAGAGATAATACATGTTTGATATCTTCATTTAATCAGAATAAATTTATGTAAGAACGAGATAATGAATATTGGATAAAAGCTATGAAATAAGAGAATGATCAAATTGAGAAGAACAAGACATGCACTTTAGTACCCAAACCTAAAGAAAAAAATGTGATTGGTACTAAATAGAATTTTAGAAACAAACTGAATGAGCATGGTGACGTTATCAAAAAATAAAGCTAGATTGGTTTGCAAAGGCTATGCACAAGAAGAAGGAATTGACTATGGAGAGACTTTTGTACATGTTTCTAGATTGGAAGGAGTTAGAATAATTCTAGCATATGCTATTTAAAAAACATTCAAGGTATATTACATGGATGTTAAGTTTGCATTTCTTAATGAGATACTCGAGGAAGAAGTATACATTGAGCAACCTGAGGGATTCATTGAGAACACAAACAAGAACAAGGTATGTAATTTACATAAAAATTTATCTGGATTGAAAAAAACACCCCGAGAATGGTATGAGAGACCACACTCTTATCCAATCAAAATAGGATTTCAAAGAACAAGTGATAACAGTAATGTTTACTCAAAATGTGACAGTGATAATAAAGTTTTGATTGCTGAAATTTTTGTTGATGATATTATATTTGGAGGCAATGACACGTTATGTAAAGGATTTGTTGATGAAATGAGAAAAGAGTTTGAGATGTCAATGATCAGAGAGATTAAGTTCTTTCTAGGTCTACAGATACAACAAGTTACTGGAGGAATATATATTACACAAGCCAAGTATATCAAAGAGATTCTTAAAACTTTTGGTTTGGAAGATTCCAAACCTGTTGGAACACCGATGGTTCCTAGATGCAGATTATCTAAAGACGATGAAACACAAGAGGTGGATAACACTCTTTACCAATTCATGATTGGTAAATTGTTGTATGTTGTTCAAAATAGACCTGATATAGCACATGATGTTGGAATTGTTGCAATATTTTCTTCTAATCTGAAGGAAACACATATGTCTGCAGTAAAAAGGATTTTGAGATACCTAAAAGGAACAAAAGAGTTTGGTTTACTATACAAGAAAGGAGGTAGTTTTGATCTGCAAGTATACACTTATGCAGATTGGGATGGAATTGTTGATGATAGAAAAAGTACTAGTGGAGGCACATTCTTTCTAGGTGAAAGATTGGTTACATGGATAAGAAAGAAACAAAGTTGTATTTCACAGTCTACTGTTAAGGCTGAATATGTTGTTGTTGCTATGAATTGTGCTAGTATGGATTAAGCAATTACTTTAAGGTACGCAAGAAGAGATCAAAGATCAAGTTACTATTTTTTGTGATAATAGAAGTGTTATTAACATATCAAAGAACTCGGTTATGCATTCAAAGACCAAGAACATTTCTATCAAGTATCACTACTTGAGAGAGAAAGTTCAAGAGAAGAATGTGAAGTTAGAATATGTGAAATCAATGGAACAATTGGCTGATATCTTTACAAAGCCACTACCTAAGGATGATTTTGAGTATCTAAGAGACAAATTAGGGGTTCTTCCCCTATCCAATGTTCACTAAAGAGCATGAGGCATGGTGCATCAATTATAGATTTCATTAGAATATCCATTTCAAAATTGATGTTAGTATGACACACTTTAGGTGATTCCTAAAGTTGTGAAAAGATTTTTGAAAGGAATTTTTTATGAGTACATGTCAGGTATAATCCACTATTGAAACAAGTTTTTAGGAGTGTGACCTTTTGGCATTGTTGTCAAGGAGGGAGAAGAATGAATTGATGACATTTATCTACAGAGAGATATTAAGGGAGAAAATGAATTGCTCATATTTACTCATGAAGGAGATCCAGAATGTATGTTACAGAAACAAAAGATTTATCCAAGAGAAAGATATAGATTAGAGAGATCAAAGTGGAAACATATATATCAACTCAGAGGGAGTACAGTTGTGTATTTGAGATTTGCCATCATCAATTGCTATAACACTGTTATAGTGATTGTCATCAATGCCAAAGAGAGAGATTGTTGATTAACTGATGAATATATGATGGAGGTGATGAAGACTGAGTGATACTGAGTATCATGAGTGTAGAAATAGTTAAATCAGTTGTTGTTTTGTCATTGATGTCAAGCAATTGATTAATTAATTTTTATTGTGTTACCATATCTTAAGAGGAGAAGTTAAATGGGTGACAAATATAGATCATGCAATGATGAAGTAATGATGTTATACTTGTTTTCTACTATATATTTGATGTTATCAAATCATTACATTTGATTGATCAAGTCGGGAACTGCAATGAATTAAGTTATGACTGAAAGAGATACTTTATCGAGCTAGACTGGGTTAGTTAGTAGAATGTTATGTGATTTGGTTACAATTACCGAGCACTGAAAGAAAGTTAGACACCAAACAATGAAGAAGTTAATTACCGAGTTGCAAAGCAAGTTTTACCGAGTACAGTATACTAATATTAAAAATGATGATGAAATCAAATTCAAGGTGAAGTGATGATGAGCTAGATGAGGAAATGAATTAAATAAATTTTGTTACAAGATCTATGAACAAGAGAATTCAATATGAATATCTAAGGCAAAGATCAAGCAGTTAAATAGAAAAGTAAAAGTTCCAAGAAAAGTTACAAGTTCTGAGGTAAAAGTGATTTGGTTTACCGAGTTGAGAAATATGAAGAAGATGAGAGGACTGAGCACAAAGGAAGGAAAATCAAATTAAGGGGATTAAGAGGCAAAGGTATGTCTATATAAGGAATGAGAATTACACTTAGTGGAAGGCTACTATCAGATTAAAAAGAGAATGAAAGAAATTGAAGAAAAACATTTACCGAGTAGAACAGAGAAAGACAGATTGAAGAATCTATAGTCTGAGAAAGAGATCAATGGAGTATGTGATTCCAGTATTCAATTGAGCATAAAGGATTTGATCCAAGCATAGTGAGTTGCTAATTTTTACAAATCAAAGTTTGTTGTTGCTTATTAATATTTATAACAGAGAAATCTCTTAACCGAGTGGATTTAACCATCCTATTTTTAAAACCTAGACTTAGGTGACATTCCAAAAGAGTGTTTGAAGACCTCTAACAATTCCACTCCTAATAGGGTGAAGATCTTAACAGATCTTAGGTTAATCCCCTAATAGGTTCACATTTAGCAAATGTGTTTGTAATCTTTAACATGATAAGTTCTTAATCGAGCGTACTTCAAAAGGGTACATTTTTATTGTGGGTTACAATTCCCATAGAGGTTTTTCCTAAATTGAGTTTCCTCGTTAAATCTTATGTCAATGAGTTATATCTGTGTTAATGAGTTAATCTGATGTTACTAAGTTTGAATGATGTATTTTTGCTTATGTTATTTGGTGAATTGATTATTTACAGTATTTAGTACTTATCGAGTGAATCAGTGAGTTTAGTTTTAAGAATTTAAGTTTTGATTTGTTTGATTCACCCCCCCCCCCCCCCCCCCGCTTAGTGGGACCAACAATGCATTCTAGATAAATACTCTTGTTGATCATGGTGAGGTATGTTGCCTATGGAATTTCCTATAAAATTTAGTTTCAGAGTTGTGATGGTGTCACTTCATTTATGACTATTTATATTTCTCATAAGATGGTTAGGGAGTGTTTAATTTAATCTATGCAAGATGTTGTTAGATATTTTTCTTGATAATGTAAGATGGTTGTAGAGGAAGGTTATTGTTTTAGATTTGGATCTTTGATGATGTGATTAGTATTATATTTTATGAGATCATTTCTTGGCAAAGAGAATTTGGAGTGGAGGACTAACATCCCTATTAGTAAGCAGATTTTTAGATATTGATTCTTTGGAGAATTGTGCAGATGCTTATAAGGTTTATTTTGATTCATCACACATGACTATTTGTTCTTGTTCGGTTGTTTATGGTGTACTGGTGGTGATTCATGGTGAGGAGGGTTCCTCCTCTGGTCAGAAAATTTTATATGTTGTTGTTGGTGGTTCCCCTCCAGAACTAAAAAGGAGAAAGACTAGTGAGAAAGGAAAACAAATTGTTACTATTTTAGAGAGTTGTGAAGAGAAGGATTATGTTGAATATGAAAAATCTAAGGAAAATAAATATGTAGGGGAGAAGAAATAAAAATTAGAAATTCAGAAAGATGCGAGTTCTCCATTATAATTTGACTCTATGGATTCTGATGTGGTTCAGTCATTGCTGGAAGATGATGCACTTGACATAACTAGTGATATGTGGATTGTTTTCTTGTCAGTGAGAAGGATACAGATTAAATATTTGTTGACTCATCACTTAATCGGTAAGAATATTATTTTTGATAGTGTGTCTGGTGTGTTACCAGTTGATTTGGTTTTGGAATATTGATGAGTTATTGTTGCAAAGTAGATATGATTGTAGAAGGTTCAAGAATTATATTAAGAATTAATGTGCATATGTAAAGCATAAGTTACTCAGATTGATCGATGAGACCAAGGATCGTGTAAAGGAGATTTCAAATATATACAAGTATTTTCTGTGTTGGCCTGCTATTGTTGATAATTTTAGAGGAAGAATTGTAGTTATTGAGAAATATTTTAATGAGCTAGGAAAGACATATGACTATTTCAAGGACAAGGAAGGAAAACATAGGATAAATTTTGATCATCTTCAGGCTGAGTTGTTGTAGTTACAAAGGCAAAGCAAAGATCTGGTGAAGAAATTTTGGTTGGTGAAGGACATTATTGAGGTTAGATTAGAGAATGTATCTGGTATTCTTTCTAAAGCAGAGGATTATAAGAAAAACATTCAGTCTTCAGACTAGATTTCATCTTTTGATATGTTGGTAAAACATGATACTTTGTGTGCCCGAATGGGTGTTGTTGTTGTTGACTGGAAGAAGGAGCTTCCAATCTTAAAGGAAAGATACAAGAATTTTTTTACCGTTAAGTCCTTTGTATTTCTTTGAAATTCTATGTTGTATTTTTGGCCCGTTTCCATTATATAAAAAAGGGGGAGAGAAAGTGGAAGTCAAAAATATCAATGGTGTATCTACTCATGGGGAGTTTTTGGGTGTTCTATATTTTTTTTTCATCAATAATAAAGGGGGAGATTGTTAGACATATTGAGATGTTGTTGGAATTATTGTCATTGATGCAAAAAACTTTCTTACTAACTACTTGGTGATATCGGTTAGTTATTGGTGATTTTGGGTTGGATAGTTGAAGTTATCGGTATTGATGGTTTCATTTATATGCAAAATATGATCAGTACATACAATTTTGGTGCTTGATGTCAAGTGTACTTGATTGTACTTATGAATTACATCTTTTTGTATACTTGTATACTTTCATTGTTTGGAGTTGCATGATGTTTTTTGTCGGTATCTATTGACTTTTCTGCTTACAGTGTTGATTCCATGTGGTTTTTATATTTGGACTTTCTTTCAGTTAACCAATTAGCTTTTGGTATCATATTTTGGACATGTTCTATCTATTTTCATCTATTGGTGGGTCCAGAAGTTTTGATGATCAAGACAAGGTCTTTGTTGTGGTGTTACAACAATTTTGATAAATTTAATGAACATTGTAAACATATTAAGTGTGACCTACATTTGATTCCTATTGTAGTGTTTTATAAAGTTTTCTTAAGTGTGTCCTATATTTAGGATTAGCGATAGTGCATGAAATATAATTTTAATACCTTTTTTATTTGAGGCCAAAAAAATCTTTTCATGTGGCCAATACGTGTATGATTGAATAACTATATAAATAAAGAAAAAGCTTTTGTATCCATGGTATGAGAGTGTAAGTGTGGAAAAAGATAAGTGAGCTATAAAAGGAGTCTTTGAGCGAGTTCTTGATGGTCATGTGTGGAAGTTGAAGCCAAGTGTGGAAGATTATTGAGAGATCAATAAAGGAATTTGCGTACAAATTTATTGTGGATTAGACAGTGGTACAAAGAGAGAAGATATACAATTTTATCTATTGTTGGACATAGTAACTAATCTTAATTGTTGAATTATTTCATACATATTCTAATCTTATCAATTCATATTTTGTCTATACAACATCTATTTTTTAATAAGGGTGGTTAGCCCGACTAATAGTCATAAAACCACGATGAGAAACCCATAGGGAGAGAACTGATAGTGAGCCTTTGTAAAATCACCTTAACTAGTGTCACCTTAATAAGAATTAGCTTCTCCATGGTTTTTCCTGATTTGGGTTTCCACATAAATTTTGGTGTTCTTTGTGTTGGTGGTTCTATGCTTTCATGTTTACATTTGTTATGATTGCTTGAAGTGGTTACAGATAGAACATAATTTAATATTAGTATAACAGTCTTTATCATTTGTATGGCTTGTGAGTTTACTTACATAGTAAAAGTCTTAGAAAGTTTTTTTTGAATAGCTAATTCACCACCCTATCATTTATTCAACATGTTCAAAAGGGGGCATCATTCCTTCCCATGTTTTATAATGTGGTACCTACCTATGATGGATTGCATTTCCACCATGTGTTCATGATACTATATTGGGGGCATATGAATTTTGTAGTACCTTGTATTCTTACATGGACATTCTTTTTCATTGACATTTGGTTATCATAGGAACAATCTTCTCTATAGAAATTCATCACTAGCCGATATATTCCTAGTATGCTTTATCAGTTACTGGTTACACTTAATTGATTATACATTATGCATTGTATAATTAGTTTACTATATTATTCACATTCTTATCTTTACACTACATTTAATATATACTATTTTACCCCCTTCTTCAATTACTTGCCTCCCATATATACAACCAATTGAAGTATGGTGATATATTGTCATTGACATTCCTATGTTGAACTTTTAGGTAGTTATATAGATTGCATTAGTTTATCATTATGACTAGAATAATCATCATCACATGGAATTTCATCATCTCATGTTAGGTCACATTCTTAAAATCAAACCAAACACATAATTATCACTTTCTAAATAAGTGGAATTACCCAAATTTACTCATTGTTTATTTTCCTATTTCCTAGACATTCAAGAAAGCTCATATTTTATACCTAATTTTTATTCTCTAAACATAAGCTTCCTATTGCATATCTTTCCTCAATTTTGAAACTTCCATAGAGAGTACATTGAAAAACTAAAAATCTCCATCTCAAGAATCTAATATATAACTAGAATCACCAATGGTTTCTAAAATAATGAGAGAATACCTTTGATTAAAAATGATGCAAAAATTCCCATGTAAAACCCAATGCCCAAATAAAATTGAATCAATCTAGAATATATAACTTCATGTTTCAATTTGAGCACTCCATTTTGGTTTTATCCACTTTTTTGGTAATACTAAATATCCTCCTTGATTTTCATTCTATGAAATATTATTTGAGACAAGTTACAATTTGTTTATTTACAAACAACAATTATCACATGATTCTGCTACAACTAGAATGCCCCAAATATGTAGATGCATAAAATTAATCAATTGAATGTCAAGATATGCAAGATGTATGAAACCTAATCCCAATAGAATCATTGACTCGTTGATTACCATTATTTTGTGTAAACCCTTCTCATTCAATGGCTATTTGTAACCTAGTTTTTTCAACCATCTTGTCTTGCCACTACATTTTACAGATGTTTTTTTGGGCGATCTTATTATGTGATTACTTAGGTACATACTTTAAAATATAATGTGTTGAATTCCTTGATTATAACTGGACCAAGGAATTATAAAATGGGCCTACTTTGATGAAAAAAAAAGAGTGTGACAAAACTAAAAATGTAAAGGACAATACATAACCAAAAATGTAAATCTTCCTTCTTATGTAAGTTCCATAAACAAGTGGCATCGACATACGTTAAAAGCTTCCTATAAAGTATTTAATTCTTTATGCTTATGATTTCTCAAGTGTACCTTCTAAATTGTAAGTCAAGCAGAATACATTATCCAACATAAAAAAGTAGTTTAAATAGTTAATTTTCTATACCATACCAAAATAAATGTAACCTACTGCACCGGTAAGCCTATAATAATAATAACTATAATACCCACAACATAGACCATAAGTCTCTATTGATTAATGTAATTTTATATATCCTTTCAGAGAATTATTATAATTGTTATGCTTGCAGACTATCCTTTAAACTACTAAACTTATCCACACTATCATGAAAAAGATCTTTCATGAAAATGCAGATTTCTTTATTTGCATTGACATGTTTGTAGTACTACTTAGTAGTTTGTACAATAATTAACTCATTCACCTTTTCCACAAGGACATCATCTTGTACAATAATTCATATATTATAGGGATTTATGGCCAAACAAATAGAAATTAATGCCTTGTATTATATGGCACAGGTACAAAATATTTGGTGTGAGGTAATAGCCCAAATTTTGCAATAAAATATATATACTTCTTTGATTCTTCAAAATGTTATCAAATTCACTCTTAGTTTTGAAATAATATTATATTTAAAATAGGTAAACATTTATTCAAACACAAAAGAGATATATAAAAAGTAGAGTGCCTAGAAGAGACAACACTACATAACCCAATCCATTTCCATTAGCTGATCTAGAATATGAGACAAATCAAGAGAAAATTTCTCTTTATCTAGTATATTCCAATCCTAAATTTGACCTGAGGCCCATTTGGGTAATCCACAACACCATTCCACTCCCCGGGGATGTGAGTAAAATTAATTGATTCCAAGGAGCTGCACAATTGGATATTTTTTATGATAACCAAAGCTAAGTTCCAACTAACATCCCCAAGCTCATGCCTAGTTAACAAAGTCACCACCACCTATGAATAAAACTCAAAAATAATCTTGCACCATCCAAGAGCACAACACTGCTCAACACCATATGAAATAGCAAGATCTTGGCTAAATTATGCGTATGAAATAATTATAAACAAAAAAAATAAAATAAACATCACTAGACCTATCCCAACCAACTCTAACACTACCAACATGCTCAGGATTCCCCCGATTTGAGCCACCAATGTTAAATTTTAAAACTTCATGAGAAGGGGGTGTCCAACAACCCTCCTAATTGATTCTCCGCAAAGGATGTCTGCCTCTACTACTTATATTTGGACTAACATACATAGGATCACCTCCTTGAAGAGGAAAACTAAGACTATTGCAAATAACAACATCTTCAAGATCAACACCTCCATTAAAATCACACTTAGTCAAAATAATCTTATGAAGAGAATGAATAATTTTCCATGACAAGTGTATAGAAACAAACCTCGCATCCTAAACAATCCTTTGATTCCTCTCAAACCAAACATGTTAAATGATAATAGAAGGACCAAGAGCCCAAACAACCTAGAGAAAATAAGTTATAGTAGGGGTTTTACCAAAATGAGATAAAAAATTAGACAAAGAGGAAACATGACATTGGGTCTAACCCCAAACACCCCACCAAAAGTGACATATATCCTTAGAAAATAAGCACTAAAAGAAAAGATGAGAAATAGACTCCTCACTATTACAACACAAGATGCACCTAAATGGGGCCAAGAAATCCCTACTTGCATATATTATCCCAGGTAAGACATTGGTTTTTAGCAATCAGCCACATGAAGAAATTTCATTTGGGGCAAGAAAAATTATTCCAAACATGTTTCCACCAAGGCGCCTCAATACAACAAAACAACTATCTATAAAGCTCCAAGTACCCTACATAAAAAAATTATTTACTAGATGAATCATTGCCCCATGCCAATACATCCAATCCTACCAAGGAATCGCATTCCCAAGAAGCCAAAATATAATTCAACTCATTTTCATCCCTCTCTAAACCTCCCAATGCCCATTCATAATAATCCTTCCATCTATAACCAATGACTAGGCCTAAATTCTAAATAGTCTTATAGTGCACAATCTTATCTCTCCTAATTGTGATAAAAGAATCATAGAGGGCCTACAAATGGAGATATAAGGAAAGAAGAGAGGGATGCCCATCCCAAGAATCCATCCAAAAGACATTTGTGGAGCCCATGTTGCAGATCCAAAAAAATACCCTCTTAACCAACTAATCTCCTATTTTTAGAGTGTGCCAAACCACAGAGATCTCCCCTTCCAAAGGTTAACAAGAAACATCCAAATAATCAACTCCTTGAAAATACTTATGCGGGAGAATGCAAGCCCAAAGTTTATTCTAACTAGTACAAAAATGCCGATATAATTTGGTTGCAAGAGCCTGCCCACTCAAGATACCAGAACAAAGACCAAGACCCCTATCCTTCTTTGGTCGACATATAGATTCAAACTTAATTAGACTCCACTTAAAAATATGCAAACTATCACTCCAAAGAAACTTACGTGAGAGTGAAGCAAATTCCTTTAGAAAATATACAAGGGCCACATGAACCAAAATTTCTATAAATAGGAAGATCCTGAATCACCGATTGGAAATAGATCTGTTGGAAATACAATAATGGGAAAGCAAGATACTAAGAGGGGGGGGTGAATCAGATCTTCAAATTTAAACACTTAAAACAAACTGATCCACATTCATACATATATGAATATAATGTAATAGCAAATAGCATCCACACAATGAAGTAAATAACTCATAACACAAGAACTTGGTAACCCAGAAACCCAAATAGGAAAAACTGGGGTGGGGATGACACCCACAAAATTCTTCACTACTATAGCAATAAAGTGTGCCTGTTAGGGCTACAAAAGTTGATTACAAAATGTAATCTACCTGGTTAAATGTCTTCCCAGTTAAGAGATAAAGATCATTACAATCTACCCTGTGAAAGGATTTCAACTTACAATAAAGTAAGCACTCTATTAGGAGATTTAGAAAGGTCTGCTAGAACCACTCTGTTAAGATATTTTCACCTGATACAATGATTAGAATGTTTCAAGTAATGATCCTTTGTTATGCACTTAGATGTTGATGACAGATCTCCTCTTTCCAGTACCTTCTGTGATCTCACAATCTGATATGTCTTTACTCTGTTGTTCACTATGCTGTCACTTTTCTTGATCTATGCTTCCTAACAAAATAAACCTTTGTGCATTTCACTTCAAAATGCAGTCACCACTTTTCTCCACACACTTACAAAATAGGGTTTAGAAGCAGTCTTATATATCTATTCAAGTCTGGTAGCGAGATCTAGATCAACGATCAAGATCTAATACCCATACCTCCAAGGTATTACAATTAATGATTATAGTAGGTCATGCATAGGATAAAATAATTAAATGCATCACTAACTCCATAGGAAAATATTAAATGCATACATAAGTCAGCCCAAAAATCTTATACAAGTCGGCCTAAACACTTATCCTCAAAGTTTGAATCATTCCAGAAATGTATACAAAAACTATTCTGCTCAGCACTTAACATCTCTATCACTCGGCACTAAGTATCCTACTCGGCTCAGCATGATATAACTCGGCAACCTGAATACTACTCAGCAATGTTGCTCAGCCTTGGATAGTTTTAGCTCGACCAGAGTGATAGCCAACTAAAACTTCCTAAGTAAATGACTAAGTGTTGGTCACTAATCATCAATAGAACTTAGAGCTTAACAAGATCAAGCGAGTAGTAGAAGAAAGCCACCAATGAGTGCAATTGTTAACCTTTGGATGCAACTTATCAAGCACATCCTACTAAAATAGTCTAGGTTTCTTACCAACAACAATAGGAATGCCCCGATAAAGAAGGGAAAGAGACCTAATTTGAAACCATAAGATGCTAGAAATCCATCTCTAGATAGGTTCTAGAGTATTGAAAAAAGTGGATTAAGTGTTAGAATAACTAAGAGGGGGGGGGGGGGGGGGAATCAGNGGTGAATCAGTGGCCTTAAAAATAATTCCAATAATCCAACCAAAACTTATATCACAAATATAACATCCTCTAGTTATCTTTCAATCCATCAAGATGTATGCCTCAAATAAATTTATCAAATATATAATGCTCGGTAAGATATACTCTTTATATTTTTCTAGCCTTTACCGAGTAGCAGCAATTAAACTTAGTGTTTACTGACCAATCTAGTTTTAGTAATGTGTAAAGTAAACTATCAATGCAATGAAATAAATACACATTTGACACATGGATTTTAAAGCGGAAACCCTGTTAAGGTAAAAAACCACTTGAGACCGGTAACCCAAAATTTTCACTCTTCTGAAGTGAGCTCAGTGAAGAGCCAACCCTGTTAAAGGTTACAAACACATTGCTAAGTGCGGCCTTGTTAGAGGATTCAAAACTAATAGTTTGTCTTTTGACCTAGAATTTACTATGTTGTCAACAAGAAAACCTTTTGATACTCTTGATTATCTCAATACAATAAGGATGGTTAAATCCCACTCGATTAAGAGATTTTTTAAATCAATGGTTAAACTGATACAGTAAATGATATGTTCAAAATACAACTTTATCTTGCAGATATTCAGATCTATTGTTAGTCCAATAATACCTCTCTGATCAATGTTTAATTCATTTCATTTTCTCCCTTCTTTCTTCTTCTCAGTGAATTCTTTGTCCTCTCTTGCTCGGTGTCTGCAGAATTTCTTGGCTCTGTTCTTCAGCTTGTATGATTACATCTGCATGAAGACTTCTATCTTCACTAGAATTATATTCAACACTCCTCTTTTCATAATGAATTACTTGTCTCTTTATATAGACATAATTTATCCATTCAATCTCCTTGTTTTCATCATAGATCACTTCTTGATTCATAAAAATTGGCATGCTTGATTTATCCCGTAAAGATCTACTTTAGTTTGATTTCGCTAATCTCTTCACGATATCTGTAAATGAAACATGCTTTAAATCTCTTCTTTGATTTAGTTCAACTGATCGATAAGAATAAAGCAATAAATTAGTCAAACTAAATGTAGCTCCTACTAGCTAAGTTTTTTTTTTCATTCTTTATCTTCAGTTCTGATCGGTGATAAACTTCAATTAGCTCAGTCATTGACTTTAGTTATGCTTGGTAACAAATTTAGTTAGCTCGGTGATCACTCCAGTTATTCTTGGTAAATAGCTCTTGCTCAGTAACCACTTGCTTGGTTACTGCAGTGCTTGGTATACACTATGAACTACTTGGTGTTCTCTGTCTATCGGTGTGCACTATCTGTTAGTGTTTACTGTCACTCGATGTGTACTCAACTTTTATCTTTTACTGACCACATAAAATTTGTCCATTCAAATATTGAAGTCTATGACAATATGTGTATGACCAATCAGATTATATCAAGTTGACATCAATGACAATACAATACATTAACTGATTTAATGTCTTGCATTCACTTTTGCATCTCGCTGATCATAAACTTATCATCTTCAAACATTTAATCAGTTATAGTTCATCATTAAGGACTTATGCTCATTAACTTTTCTGCCCAAGGCAGCTAAATAAATATTCAATGTTCTTGTGAAGGACTAAGCTTCATGAATCCAAACCATCCTCATAAGAGAGGTATCATCGACAAACTAAAGATGAGAAACCTTAGGCAACCCATTACCCCATCTCCACCCATGAATGAGATCCTAGGAAACCCAAGTCTTAATAAACCTACCAAGGTACTCAACCATAGTAGAAAACAAATACAAAGAAAGATAACCCCATTGACGAAGACCCCTAGAGGTGCTAACTATTTCATAAGGATTTCCATTAAGAATGACAGAGAAGGATGATGAAGTAACATAACTCATAATCCAACTAACCCACTCCAGACTAAAGCTGAAGGCAATAATAATTTTTTTGTAGAAAGCACCACTTAACTCTATCACAAGTTGTAGCTATATCCAATTTTATGAACATAGATTGCTTCTTGGAAACTACCATAGAGTCAATAACTTTAGAGGAAACAACCACCCCATCTAGAATTTGTCTTCCTACCACAAAACCTCCTTTCTCATGTGAGATCAAGATGTGAAGAAAATGTTTAAGCCTCTTAGAAATCATCTTATAAATGAGTTTATAGATCACATTACATAGAGTAATAGTTTGAAAGAAATCTAGTTGATTAACACCTATATGTTTACTTATAAGAACTATGAAAGTAGAATTCAAGGCTCAAATCATTTGTATTTTACATAAGATTCATGACCTACCTCTTGAAATTCCAAATTAATAATATCCCATAATTATTGAAAAAAATCTACAAGAAACTCATCTGGGCCTAGAGCTTTACCCTTTGTATCCCAAAAACAACCTCCTTAAATTCAGCCAAAGATACGAAATGCATACGAGAATAATTCATCACATTTATAAGTATAGAAGGAATACAAGCAATAATCATAATCTCCTCATCCTCACCAGGAAGAGGTTCATCAAAAAAGAGAGAAAAATAGTACTAGATAGCCTCATGAGACAAATCTTTTAGAGAAGACCTTTGAATTCCTTATAAATTAACCAAACAGGATATATAACTCCTATTATAACAAGATTGCACTTATTTATGGAAAAATATGTATTCTTGTCCCCTTCCTAAAGCCAGTCAACCCTGGCCTCTTGCTTCTGAAAAATCTCCTACCTAATTTCTCATTCCTCCAATTCTCTAACAACTTGGAATTCCTCTCTACCCAAATGCTCTAAAAAACCAAGATCTCCAATTTGATTAGTGATAAAATCTAGGCATCCTTGAACCTTCGTCTTTATAGAATAAAGGTTACCAAATTAACACTTATTCCATTTCTTAAGTTGTCATTTAAAAAATTGCAAATTCTTACCAAAAGAATACATAACAATACCATACACAAGGCTACCATCTCTCAGCCACTAAGCCATTAAGTCATAGAGGGAAGAGTCCAGTAGTCACTTTAACTAGAACTTAAAAGAAATAATTTTATGAACTATAATAGAAGTAGCTAAAAATTTAATAGGTCAATGATCAAAGCCCCTCTAATCAACAATTTAAGAAGTGGTACATAGACTCCCTCTAACCCAAAAAAAGGAAACTAGAAATTTGTCCAACCGTTTGAAGATAACATCTTCTCCACCCCTTCTATTATTCCAAGTAAATATCCAATTATCTGACCTAATATATATTAATTCTAAGAGGTCCAAATTCTCACAGAAGAGCTTAGAGGAAGGACCAAAATGAGCGAACCCTCCCCTTTTCTCCTCCAAACTTAACACTAAATTAAAATCACCCACCAAAACCCAAGGAAGAAAAGTGACACATGCTCTAACATACCTTATATGAGACCAAAGCAGGCTTTTTCTATAAAAACCAGCCAGAACATACACATTAGTAACCAAACTTGTCTCTCATGTATCCAAAATAGAGGAAACTATAGAGAGAAATGAGTGGCTAGAAATATACCAAAGAGGAACAACCTAATGCACATCCCATAAAGGAGCTAGATATACAGAGAAACCTAAAAGAACCAATACACTAAAGTTGACCGTAATGCCAAATACGGTAAGTACATCAGAATATGGAGTGAATTGAAGGCTTAGTCTCCTAAATACAAAATATAGTTAGAGAAGTAACTACCACTAACTCATGAATATCCTTTTGTCAAGGTATTTTATTCAACCCCCTAACATTCCATAAGATAATAATCATTGAGGGGAGTGGGATAAGTGAGCGTCAATGGGCTTGACAGGACCAGATTCCACCAATAATTCCCTAGCTAATTTAATCTTATCTTGATCCTTTTTGTGGCCACCTTTCAAACAAGATTCAAAAGAGACTTTGTTGAGGGATCATTGCTGCAAATCCAAATCTTGAGAAGACCATTTCCCTTTACTAAATTCTTGCACCTCCTTAGCGGAGTCTTCCAAAATTATATTATCTTGTAAATTTGTAGGGTCTCCTCAAGCCCCTAACACGAGACTAGTAGGGGACACTTCCTGCTGCTGTATAGCACCCTGACTCATAATAGTAGTCTCTTGTTGCATATCCTACATTCATACTAGTCGCACTGGAAGATACATCTACAAGAATCTCTTCCTCTACGGCTAAAGAATCTAGTGCCTCAAACGGGTTAAATCTCTCATCAATCTACCTATCCCCGTGTTAATAAACATATTTTTCCTTTTACAAATACTTTCAAAATGACTCCCAAATGCCTAAATCAAAAGACAAAATCTGAGACTAATAGTTGAGTCACTTGAAATGGTTATGTGCAAGTGCTCTCTGAATTTTGATATGAAGGTACAACTTCCTTCATTGAATTTACAATGAATTATATTCTAATTATACCTTTAAGTAGAAGGCAGAGAAGGAACATCGACATTCATCCATCAACATGGAATGAATATGATTATAGATTTAAATAACTAAAAGACAAATAAATGAGTGGCACAAAGACCATTTATTCAATCTTCCCACTATAGAATTACAAGAGGAAGATTTGATATTTCATTTCAGACGTGTGAATGCATAAAACTCACAGGTTTTATAGCAAACAAAAATACAATAAAATGGAACAAGACAACATTCAAAAATGACTGAAATAACTAAAAGCTTAACTTCAATCAAAAAAATACATTCAAACTCAGAGATTTGATATATATTCCTCATTTTAAACACACAACAAATTACTCAAAGATCATATTGCCCCTGCACCAAAATCATGTTTGAAAATAAAACATACATCTCCTCTTTCCTCTGTTACATCAGAAATCAAAAAAATTCTCCCTACTATAGCATAAGTTTCCAGCAAGAAAAAAGATTCTTAACCCTTTTCTCCTCTTTCCTTTACAGATTTATAGCCTCCTCTTTTTTGGTAAGACTTTTTCTATTTTAGTAACTGATTCTTGATAAAGCGAATTAAAATAATTCCACTCTAATTGGTGCCCTTAAACATATATAAAACATTTTTAAAATGTTTTAAATAGCTGCAAATAAAAAAATTAAAAAAAATTCATTTCACCTATAGCCATATTTTAATAAACTCACCACGAGTTAACCGGTAATAATGGGGTTGTAAAAATTTGTGAGAAGTTATGATATTTAAAATTACAGATGGGTTTTTAATGATTTTTAGCAACTTGCCAAATTAGGATACTTCCTTTGTAAATTGACCTTGCTAATAATATCACTACATTAAGAAAATATTAAAATAGTATGTCATATGAGCTTATATGGTCATAAAATTAAATATGGGAATATTTAAGACCAAAATATTAGGTGGTTCGTCCTTAGATCTAAATAATCTATAACTTTTTTTGGATGCATTTTTGGACTGCGGATGTGTGCAAAATTAGACTATCACGTTGAAATTGTTGAACCGCTCGAGCTACTTAAACCTATTGAACTATTTGAACCTTTGAACTTTTTGAGCCCGTTGAGCCGCTTGAACTGCTTGAACCTATTGAACCACTTGAACTTTAGCCACCAAAGCTGTCTTTGAACTACTTGAATTGCTTGAACTTGTTAAACTGCTTGAACTTGAGCCACCAAAGTTGTCTTTGAACTTCTTGAACTGGTTCAATGGTTCAAAGGGTTCAAGGGGTTCATGACTTGATCCTTTTTACTTAGTCAAAATTTTGGCATGAAAATTTTTTAAGGGAAAGGCATAATGCACAAAAAGAGGGACTTGACTCCAATTTGGTTTGAAGGTAATTACATAGAATTGGATTTGAAGAAAACATTGGAGGGTAAGATAACACCTTGTAGGACCTTTTCTATCCCCTTCCATTATCTTGGAACCTAATAGGTATAAAACCATCCTTAGTAGGGTCATTCTCTTTCACAGGGGCTTTCCATTTCCCTTTTTTATCCATGTTTGGGGCTTAGGAAGAAGGAGAATCACCAGTCCCCTTGTTGACCTAAGGACATTGACGTTGAAGATGTCAATACTCATGACATATCTGAAATTGGAAACTAAGAGATTCATAATATAATTGTTGCACCCATGTATAAAAGCCTGGACAGAATTCCAAAGAATCTGGCAATGGATTATTCATATCAATTTCAACACAATTTTGGGCAAAAAAAATTACATTTGTATCAATGGTTTGCAAATCTATCCCAACCATCTTCCCCAAAAATGTGGTAATATGTCATAAAATATCTTCCCTCCAAAACTCTAGAGGAATCCATGAAAAAAAAACCTAATTGTAATCCTCGAGGGAAATTCCTCGACTGAATTGAACCCCACATGTTAGGGTTTAAAAAACAAGCCCACATGATTGTAAAAACATGGTCCACATTATTGGTTTACCATACTAAATATGATTTATTTAGAGGTGGGGTGTGAGGTCCTACCCCGCCCATCCATTTCAGAGCTGATACTGTTATATCATATTTATCTGGATGATCATTTCATATTGGACCTTTTATAGTATAGATATCATATGATGAATCCATTTGATGATGTTTAGAGGTATTATTATATATAGGATTCTTAGATCTTGTTGACAGGATTAAACTGTTTCCATTTTTTTTTTTGAATTTACAATTTGATCATATGTCAAATAAATGTGAAATTCGGTTTAAATTCTTAAAATGTTTCATATTGGTATGTTAGGTAATTATCAGTTATATGTTCATGATTGATCTAGTTCTAAATAGTGATGTACATAATTTTGGTTAAAGGAATATACTATAATGTGTAATGTCATGAATATGTGTTTCCTTTCTTGGACTACTGATGCCCTACTCAAGTGTGCAGGTGGATAGACCATGGTTTCAAAATCATGGAAACAAGATTGGGATAATTGTGGATATCCTTGTGAAGACAAGGTTACCCCTAGAAAGGGAAACAACCAAATTATAAATGTTATATATGTTGTAAATGTGAATTGCATGATTGTAAATGTATTTCCTTTCATTTTTTCTAGTTTATTTTTAAACATGCCATTTTGTAAATGTGAAGTGCTTATGTAGTGTCAATTGACACATGTGTTGGGATGGCATGCCCATGTGGAATTTTAAGCTGAGTTTTACCCTAGGTTAGTATGTAGTATTACCATGTGAGGTAAGCTTGTCTTGAAAATCCAAGTCATGAGTACTATTCTTCAAATTCGAATGTAAACTATAAGGGAGTTTTTGAAGGGTTAGAATGAGTCCTTTGAGGTAGTTAGAGTTAAAAATGTCTAGTTTTTTAGTAGTACTATGGGTTTTGGGTTGTTTTTTATTGTTTTGAGTGTCAAAACTGCTTTTTTGGGCCTTCTTAATTGCCTTTCTAGGATAGTGGCGAAATTTGGGGGGAAGGGAAAGGTCCTCACTCCATTCAAGTTAGTGGATTCCCTTCCATGCATGAAGTGGGAAAAATGTTAGGGGGAAGGACACATGTCTCTATCTTCTTGTTGGGAAAGAGGTGGAGTTGGGAGAGAGCCTTTTAGGGAGGAAGGAGAGTAGAGTGGGGGCTGATTTCCCACTCTGCATTTTTGGAGACTTGTAGTTTTTTATTTTCGAGGATTTGGCTAGTTTGGAGAAGACAAGAGAAGGAGAGATAGAAACATTTTAAAGAGATTTAAAGATCAAATTTTGTTAGAGGAATTTATTCATTTGAATTGTAATTAATTCATTAGATTAAATTTTTAAAACTTAGCATCTTCTTTAGATTATTAAAGCAATAAATGAGTTAGGGAAGATCTGGTCAAAACATGTTATTTTCAGTTGGGTAATGTTATTTTTACATGGTCAATACATGTGGCCAGTGTAATGGTCAGTGTAAAAACAATGTTATGATGAAGCTAGATTAACTCGTAGATCATAATTTTGTCTTAAATTTTTAAACCATCGTGATATATAATTCATAACCAATTTTAGGTAAACTCTAGAAAATATTTGAAAATTGTATAAGTTCTTACTTGACCTAATAAACCCATAGGTTGAGGGACATTGACTCTCGTCATGATTTCCCCTCAAAACTAACAATGACATTTGACCAATACCCTTATAGACTAAACCCCTTTATGTCTAACTTGATTTCTCTTGGGTCACTTAGTAAGTTGAGAGAACAGTTGCTTCCTACCTTTTAGTAAACTTGTTCAAAAAAAAATGTTGTTGCATTTTATCATGCAGATTTGGGCATGGCATAGGGCTAATCATAAAATATTGAACCTTAGTACTTTAAATCTAAACTATGATTCAGCTCAAACAATCAAACAACAATAATTGAAATTTGAAAACTCTTCAAAAACTTAATAAAAGCATATAAATTAAAAAAATAACATTCACAGTTATCAAGCATCACATATAATACAATATTTAACAAGGAAACCCAATTTGGGTAAAACCTCTATGGGAATTGTCACCCACAAAATGAAGTACTCTTTTGAAGTATGCTCGGTTAAGATCCAATCTTGTTAAAGATTACAATGCACATTTGTTATATGTGACCCTATCAGGGGATTTACCTTAGACCTTTTAAGATCTTCACCCTGTTAGGAGTGGCCTGGTTAGAGGGCTTCAACACTCATCCTAAAATGTTTCCTTTCTCAAGGGTTTACAAAAAGACTTGTTAGGTCGAATTGATTAAGATATTTTCTGTTACAAATGTTAATAAGCAACAATGTAGTAATGTGACTTTTGATTCTGCAACTATACTTTTCTTGATCAGATCCTTTTTTTTCTCTCTGAAACTTACTGGCACCTACAACTCATCAACTCATCAGTCTCTCCTCTTGACTAGTTATCCAACTCTTTCACTACTTTTCTCGGTAGCTCTTTAACTTAACACTTCACTAGAAACTTTGTATAAACATACAGACTCATCAATATACAGGCCTTTGTTTTTCCTCTTAATCCTATTGTTTAGGTTTTCCCTCAATTATGCTCAGCCGTGTGATCTTCTAAAATGATCTAATTCAATGTACTTGCAACTCGGTTAAGCGGTTAACCGTGCCTCGTGACTTGCACTTTTTCTTCAAACTCACAACTTTCCTTTCCCACTTAATCTACATCACAGGTTTTGAACTTGAATTTTCATGACTGTAGATCTTTCAAGAGACTTCATCTTTGTACTTGAAAATTTCTTGATCTGTGTGCCTTTGCATTAAATTCACTTTAGTCCTTGTATTCAATCTTTGTTCATGCTCGGTTTCATGCTCGGTTACTATCTTCACTTGGTATCTAACTTCTCTCTGTAGATGACCTTTCTCAATTGTCAACTTTTCTCAGTGACTGTCTTAGCTCTGCTCAACCAACAAACACTATACTGCTTGGTAACTAGGTTGTTCCCTTTACCGAATTGACCTTTTTGCTTTACCAAATTAACAGCATCAAATGTTAAGTAAGAAACACTTATATCAATAGTTCCTTATCATTGTTTGATCTTTATTATCTGCCCAATTAATTTCCTCTCTGATTGATATGGCATCTTAATATAAACCAGAAATCAATTTCTTGACATCAATGAAAAACTAACAACTCATCTAATCATTCTACTTTCTTGTATTCTTTTGAAACTCTACCTTCATCGCCATTACCATCAGTTGGTTAACAATATCCATCTTTGGCATTTATGGCAACATTATCAATTGATGTTGGTTTACTCTGATCTCTTTGTATTATCTCTTCTCACTCTTAGCTTGTTCTTCCTCTTTTCCTTCTGTTACATTCTCCCTCTTTCATGCAGTCACCCTTACTTGTATTCATCACTTGCTTCTTCTTTGTGCTTACTTCTACTTTGTCTTTATTTCTCCCTTGTGGATTCATCAATTACATACTCATCAATTACATAACTCTCCCTCTTTGATAACAATGCCAAAGATCCATACTCATGAAATCTTATTCAGGTGGTGAATCATCCCTTTCATGTACTGATTTCTCTTTACATACGTACTTCCTTTCACAACTTCAGGCATCACATAAAGTGTGATCACACAGCATCAACTCAAAATTAAGATATTCTAATGTGTTCTATAATTGATCCAACATGCCTCTTGTATTTAATGAATGTTGGATAGGGGTAGGACCCCTAATTTACCTCTTAGATACTCAAAATCATCCTTCAGTAGTGGCTTGGTGAATATGTTAGCAAACTGTTCTTTTGAATTCACATACTCCAACATTACAAGCTTGTTTTGTAATTTCTCTCTCTAGTAGTGATACTTGATAGATATGTGCTTGGTCTTTAAGTGCATTCCCAGATTCTTTGATATGTTTATTGCACTTGTATTTTCAAAATAAATAGTGACTAGTTCGGTGATCTCTTCTTACATACCTTCTAGTAGTTGTTTGATCTACACAATATTTACACAATTCATAGTTGTAGCAACATACTTAGCCTCGGTAGTAGACTGTGATACACAACTTTGTTTCTTTCTTATCCATGTTACCAATCTTTCTCCTAAAAAGAATACTCCTTTGCTTGTACTCTTTATTTCATCAATGTTTCCAGCCCAATTAGCATCAGTATAGAATTTCAAATCAAAGTCTCCTCCTTTATTGTATAGTATGCCAAAATCTTTAGTGCCTTTTAGATATCTAAAAATTCTCTTAGCTGTAGACATATGTGTTTCATTTGGTTCAGAAGAAAACCTTTCAACAATTCCTACAACATGGGAAATATTAGGTTTTTTGTGCACTACATATTGCAACTTACCTATCATGGATCGGTAGAGTATCTCATTGACTTCTTGTGACTCATCCTCTTTAGATAATTTGCAGCCAGTGACCATCGGTGTTCCAACTAGTTTTGATCCATTTATACCAAAGGTATTTAGGATCTCCTGAATATATTTTTCTTGTGTAATATAGATCCCATCCTTTACCTATTGAATTTGAAGTCCAAGAAATAAATTAATCTCTCCAATCATAGACATTTCAAACTCCTTTCTCATCTCCTCAGAAAAATATCTTCACAATGTGTCATTGCCTACAAATATAATGTCATCAACAAATATCTCAGTAATTAAAACCTTATTATTACTATCACATTTCGTATACACATTGTTGTTGTCACTAGTTCTTTGAAATCCTATTTTGATTAGATATGAATGTAGTCTCTCATACCATGCTTAGGGGGTTTGTTTCAATCCATATAGTTCTTTGTGCAATTTTCATACCATGTCTCAGTTAGTATTCTCAGCAAATCCTTCAGCTTTCTCTATATATACTTCCTCTTCAAGAATATCATTGAGAAATGTAGACTTAACATCCATTTGATAAACTTTGAATCCCTTGTAAGCTGCATATGCTAGTAGAATCCTTACTCCTAATGTAGAAACAGGTGCAAAAGTTTCACCGTAATCAATTCCTTCTTCTTGTTCATACCCCTTGCAAACTAATCTTGCTTTATTTTTTATTACATTACCATGCTCATTCATCTTAGTTATGAAAATCCACTATGTATCATTTACATTGTTATCTTTTGGTCTTGGTACCAAAGTTGAATTATTATTATTTTGAATGTGATCTATTTCTTCCTTCATTGATTTCATCCAATCTTCACTTTCTAAAGCATCTTTTACTTTTCTCGATTTAAGTTCAAATATTAGACATGTGTTTTCTCTTACCTTACTTCTTGTTATAACTCTAGCAATCTTATCTCCAATGATTTTTCTCGGTGAGTGGTGTCTCTTTACATAATTTTCCAATATGGGCTCATTAGCCATTCGCATCTCTTCATTTCCATCATGTAGTGGAAGCTCTCTCTACTCATCTTCTTCATTGGTTTGTTCTTTCGTTAGGGTTTCATGAATCTTAGTTTGTGCATAAAAAAATCTCTGATAATCCTCAAGTTCCTTCTTTGTGTCTTCATCATTCTTCTCTACAAATTTATCAATCCTCACATTTTCACTTTCTACAATTTTGTCAATAATATTATTCAAACATTTGTAGGCTTTTCTTTTAGTAGAATATCCCAAAAATATTCCTTCATCTCCTTTAGAGTCAAACTTTCCATCTCTTGTGTCTTTAAGAATATAACACCTACTTCCAAATAATTTGAAGTAACTTACATCTAGTTTGTGTCCATACCAGATCTCATAAGGTGTTTCATTTGTTCCCTTCTTTAGTTGGACCCAGTTAAGTGTATAAGTAGTAGTGCTGACTGCTTCTCTCCAAAAGGTTTGATAAATCCCATTCCTAATCATCAGTGTTCTTGCACAATCCACAATGGATCTGTTTCTCCTTTCAGCTATATCATTATGTTGTGGTGTTCTCGATGTAGACATCTGCCTCTTTATACCATGTTCATTTAAGAAGAGTGTAAATTCATCAGATGTAACCTCTCCACCTCTGTCATATATTAGACATTTCATTTGTCTCCCTGTTTCTTTTTCAACTCTAGCCTTGTACCACTTAAACATTTGAAATGTATCATATTTTTCTTTTAAAAACATAGCCAACATCATTCTAGAATAATCATCAATAAACAATATGAAGTATCTATCCTCGTAATAATTTTTTTTCTCATGGGACCACATAGGTAGGTGTGTACCAATTCTAGTATACCTTGTGTAGTATAGGTTTTTCTTGTAAAGCTCAATTTATTCATCTTATCTACTTGACATCTTTTACACATTACATTTTTAGGTTTGTCGAGACTTGGTAGACCTCTTACTCTGTTCTTCTCACTTACTTTGATTAATTTGTCAAATTAACATGACATAGCCTTTCATGCCATAGCCATACATCTTTAGTTTTAGCAAAGAGATAACTCTTTATGGATGTATCAAGGTAGAATAATTTACCTTTAGATTGACCTCCAGTAGCAATCAGACTACTTTTTTGATCAAATACTTTAACCTTCTTATTTTGAAATTCCAGTTAGTGACTAGTATTGTTTAACTGTGCCACACTCAACAAATTGTATTTCAAGCCTTCAAACCAATATACATCATCACCCTTAGTATTTTTCAATAGAATTATAGAGCCTTTTCCTTTTATAGGATATTGGGCATCATTTCCAAATCTAACATTGCCACCATTATGCTCTTTCAAAGTAATAAATTTCTCAGTATCACCAGTCATGTGGTGTGAGAAACTGTTGTCTATAATCCATGTATCATTTTTACTTGTGATATTAGGGATTATTCTTCAATGTACCTCTCTTCATCAAATCTATCTTTAATAGAAACATAAACAACTTCTTCTTCATCATCATCGATGTCATCATTAGATGAACCACCTTCAGTAATGTAGCATGTTTTTTTTCCTTTGTTCTTGAAATCTTCTAAATATGTTCTTAGTCTTGTTGTTATCTCTGTTATCTCTCTTCTAATTATTGTTATGACAATTAGAAGCTATGTGACCAATCTTATTGAATGAAATAAATTCAAAGATAGCTTACCTCTATACTTTCCTTTACGTCTCGGTAGTCTCCTAGACAATAATGCTTCAAATTAAGCTTCATTCTTTTCATCTTCAACATTTACATCTTCTAGCTCACTCTAACAACTATGAAAAATCTTACTAGAATTACTTGCATATCTATCACTAGACCTAGAATCTCTATAATTCCCAATAGTCAAGGATGATTTGAATGAAGATTAAATCTTAGAAGTAGAAGGTAAACTATTATCAAAATCATTTAGCTCAAAAGAAGTTAGCTTATTGATTGTGGCATCCAAAGTAACAACCATCTATGGAATGGATCTCAGCTCTTGAATAGAAGACACACGAATGGCATAGATAGGTAGCAGTGTTCTAAGAATCTTTCTTGTAGCATCTTCTTCATTAATCTTTTCACCGGCACCTCTAATTGCAATAGCAATCTCCTATAGTCTCATGTTGTATGCAGTAATGTTTTCTCCTTCTTTCATCTTAATTAATTCAAACTTTATTCTTATTATTTCATCCTTAGCTTTCTAAACATGTTGATCTCCACCAAAAACTAGTGTAAGCCTATCCCACATCTGTTTAGCAGTAGTACAACCTTCTAAATCATTGAACTTTAGGTCGGTGAGAGTAGAAGTTATCTCTATCATCACTTGTGTATGTTCTTGTCTTTCTCTTATCTTGTCAAGTGTCAAAGGACCAAATAGTAGAGGTGAGTACTCATTTTCAAGATGATCCAGTGCATAATATCCAATACCATAT
This sequence comes from Thuja plicata, assembly GCA_018584345.1. Lineage (NCBI taxonomy): Eukaryota > Viridiplantae > Streptophyta > Pinopsida > Cupressales > Cupressaceae > Thuja > Thuja plicata. The sequence continues at coordinate 9,610,230 of MU224951.1, read as the reverse complement.
ATGTGAATCCTCATTCTATTCTTCCATGTAGAAAAGTGATTCCTATTCAACTTTAGTGCTTCCCTCTTATACATCTTTGGACCTTTATGAGAGGAACCTCCTTACAACAATATTGTGAGAATGCACGAAATAACAAAATATAGAGCAATAGCAGAACTCAGAATGAATCTATTGATCACGGGCCACTTTGAGGGGGTAACCTCCTTTAAGCAAGCTCAATACGATAAATTCATTGGTGTCCATCAAAGGCCTCAACCTACTCTTATATACTAAGTAAGATCTAGAAAAGTAATACTACCTATGCATGTGGGATAATAAAATATACTCACGGGATGACTTACAACGCATATGCGTCCAAAAATAGTACACTAAAAAAAAAAATAGAAGGAATACACAGGTTCCTAACATCCCCTCTCTCTTAGAAAAAATCTTTTTCCTCAAAGCTTAAGGTGTAGAAATTGTTGCTGAATTTGAAGAAGGGGTTCCTAGGTAGCATCCTATGGTTGCATTCTGTGCCACTGAATAAAGACCTCAGAGATGGAGCGAGAGAAAAGATGACAAGTGCACTGGTCAAGGATTGCCTCCAGCTCTAGGATAATGGATCCTTCCTTATCCATTTCAGGGAGAGCAGTTTGTGCTCTGACGTTGGTACCAAGAAATTGCTTTATACAAACGTTAAATACTGGATGAATGCAGGAAGAAGGAGGAAGTTCCAGTTTATAAGCAACTGAACCAATCTTCTACAGAACCTTATAAGGCCCATAAAATTTTGGGGCTAGCTTATGACACCCTTTAAGCTTTAGGGAGGATTTCTTGTATGGCTGTAGACAAAGAAAAACCATATCCCCAACTTGAAAGGAGCACTCAGAACAGGGTTGATTTGCTTACTGTTTCATTCGATTACGGGCCATGTGAAGATTATCCTGTAAGGTGCAAAGAATCTGATCCCTGGTGCGGAGAACTATGTCAACTGCTTGGACTGGTGAGATACTGGGAGTGTAGGGAAGGAGCACTAGAGGTGCCTAACCATAGACTGCTTCATATGGAGTCATTTTAGAGGCAGTGTGGAAAGAGGTATTGTACCACCATTCAGCTAAAGGAAGCCACTTGGCCCATTGATGTTGTTGTTTGGAAGTGAAGCAGCGAAGATAAGTTTCCAAGAATTTGTTGACAATTTCCATCTGACCATCGGTTTGTGGGTGATAGACCAAACTCATCTTCAGTTTAGTGCCAGTTTGCTGAAACAGTTCAGTCCAAAAATGACTGGTAAAAGTTGCATCACGATCTGAGATAATGGAAGAAGGGAGGCCATGAAGACGGAAGATCTGGTCCATGAAGATTTGTGCAACTAAGGAGGCAGTATAGGGGTGGCTGAGGGCACAAAAATGACTATATTTAGAGAGACGATCAACCACAACCAAGATCACTATCTTGCTGCCTAATTTAGGAAGCCCTTCAATGAAATCCATAGAAATATCAGTCCACATTCGTGTAGGGATGGGAAATGGTTCTAGCAAGCCAGGAAGGAGGGTTGTTTCACCCTTGTGGCATTGGTAGGTATCACATTCAGCCACCATCTATTGAATCATCTATTTCATTCCTTTCCAAAAGAAGTTTCGCCTTGCCTGCTCATAAGTTTTGAGGAATCCTGAGTGCCCTGCCGAAGGAGAAGCATGAAGTTCATAAAAAACAACCTGTTGCAGATTCGGGTTCTAAGGAAGCACTAGACGACCCTTGTATCAGAGAGAAGCACCATCCCAAGAGTAATGTGGTATAGTAGAAGGATTATTGACTAGCTGGTGAATGATTTGAGATAAAGAAGAGTCACTGGCATAGCCCTGCCGAACAAATGCTAACCAATTGGGAATTGGCATAGAAATAGCTGAAAGGGAAGCTTGATCATCAAATGTGCGAGAAAGAGCATCTGCCACAATATTGTCCTTACCCTTCTTGTAGGTGATCTCATAATC
>MU224951.1:9589753-9607361 GCA_018584345.1 Thuja plicata | reverse complement strand
CCGAATTTGATGATACCCAGAACGAAGATCCAACTTGGAGAAAAAATGAGCCCCATGAAGCTCATCAAGAAGTTCATCAACAACTAGAATGGGAAACTTATCCTTTATAGTGAGATGATTAAGTTCTTGGAAATCAATGTAGAGTCTCCATGACCCATCTTTTTTGTGAACAAGCAAAACTGGAGAAGAAAAGGAACTGGTACTAGGGCGAATAATACCTTGTTTCAGTAAGTCACGAACGAGCATCTCAATTTTGGTCTTCTAATGAAATGGGTAGTGGTAGGGCCTGATGTTGGGTAGAACACTACCAGGAAGGAGCTGAATATGGTGGTCCTCTGGGTGAGAAGGGGGTAATCCCATAGGTTTAGCAAATACACCGGAATACATATCCAAAATTTGTTGGAGATCTGTAGGAGTACTAGAGACCGCTGATGGTTGCATCTGAATGGAATGGAGCTAAGCGATGACACCATGTAAATTATTCTTAAGAATTTTTTCCATACAATGTGAACAGATGATGCTGAGAGACCCCAGCTGTAAGCCTTTCAAAGTGTGTTGTTGCCCATCGACTGAAAACTGCATCCAAAGTTCAACAAAATCCCATAGAATGGGGTCAAGAGTACGTAACCATTGGGCACCCAAAACCACATCATAGCCACCTAAGGGCAAGGAAAAAATGTCAGAGCACAAGTTATAATCTCCAATAAAGAGATGCACATTATGAAATTTCCCTTTGCAAGGTAAAGTTCCCCCATTGGCAATCATGACTTTAAAGCTAGAGCAGGGATGGACAAAGCAATCAGCCTATTTGGCTATTCGGGGGTCAATGAAGTTATGAGTGCTACCAAAATCAATGAGTATAGTAAGAGGGATCTTCTTGAAGAAACCCTAGACCTGCATGGTTTGTGGAGTAGTGACTCCTGCCAAAGCATGGACAGATATCTCTGGTTGAGCTTCTGGCGAAGGAGGTTCAGGTTGTTGAGGCTCAACCTCATCATCCACTATTTCGTGAGCATCTACATATTCTTCCAATTCAGGTGGAGAATCCACATCCAAGAGATAGAGATTTTTTTGAACACATCTATGGACCTGGGACCATTTCTCATCACAATTATAACAAAGCCCTTTTTCTCGCCTGGCCCGCATCTCTATTTTAGAAAAGTGCTTGATAGGAGTAGTTCTGGGAGCTGGCATGACTTGAGGGTTGTGAGAACCCGTATTTCTGAATGGAACAAAATTGGATCTAGAACATTGTAGAGCACTAATCTTGTCTTCTACTAACTTAGCCAACCCAAGGGATTCCATCATTGTAGTGGGTTGGAACACTTTGACTTCTGAGAAAAGTGCATTCTTCAGACCACTGACAAAACAACTGCGTAAGAATTCATCAGACAATCCCTCTGTGTGATTAGCTAATTTTTCAAACTCTGTCTGGTATTCTCTTACAGTGTCTATTTGGCATAGTTTAGTGAGTGCTCCTGTGAAGTCATCAAAAGCACTAGGGCCAAAGTGCTCCAAAAGGAGTGTGCACAATTCTATCCATGTTGGGTCTACATTAGCCTTGATGTACCAATGGAACCATTAAAAAGCTTCATGTTCCAAATGAAAAGATGCAAGCGGGACTTTGTTGTTATCCAAAGTATTATGCAAGCTGAAATACTACTATGCCCTATAAATCCATCAAGTTAGATCAGTACCATCGAAGTGTGGAAAATCAAGCTTCGGTCCACGAAAATGGCCAGAAGAGAACCCAGCGTCTCCAGAATGGTTTTGGTTCATGGCTGAATGCTGAAGGTTGAGATCGAGAATTTTGTCATCCAGATCTTTAAGTTTGGTTTTAAGGGATGCAAGTTCCTCCTCCATGATTTTTTCTCCTGTACGTGTAACAACCATAAAGCAGTTCTTTTTTTTTGGTAATTGGTAGAAAATGAGAAACATAAAATTTTTTAGTTAGGGCAAACTTGGAGTTGGGCAAAACTCATATGGGAAATGGGTGTTTTACAAGTGGTTGGAGACTTTCTGAGGAAAATGGAAAAAGAAAAATGAGGGTTTTAGGGTTGGGGAGACAGAATGAGATGAGCGGTCCAAGAGGGACAAGGGAGCATAATTAGGAATTGAACCTTATGGCCCAGTTTAGTGGCGATTGGATGAGAAGCGAAAAAGATAGGGAAAACCTTAAAATTAGATAAATGAGGGATTTAGGGCTTTGATATGTAGAATTTGGGGTTGGGTCATCAAGGAAGGAAGTATGCGGAATGGTATTTTAGGGGTTCTGAGGAACCATGAGAGGAAACATGAAGAAAGCAAGGAAAATTCACTCAAATACGGAATAACTGAAAAGAAGTATTTCAATAACAAGAAATATTGTAATTGAAAGGAACCTGAAGGCCATGACAGAAAAAAAATTTGACGTAATTTCCACCCAGTGAGCCCAAGAAAGTGCTCTGATACTAGATGAGAGGAACCTCCTTATAGCAATATGGTGAGAATGCATGAAATAACAGAATATAGAGCAATAGCAGAACTCAGAATGAATCTATTGATTATGGGCCACTTCAAGGGGGTAACCTCCTTTGAGCAAGCTCAATACAATAAATTCGTTGGTGTCCATCAAAGGCCTCAACCTACTCTTATATACTAAGTACAATCTAGAAAAGTAATACTACCTATGCATGTGGGATAATAAAATATACTCACGGGATGACTTATAATGCATATGCGTCCAACAACACTATACTAACAAAATAAATAGAAGGAACACATAGGTTCCTAACACTTTAGCTCAAGTACCTTCAAAATTATCTTCACAAAGCACTAATTCTAATACCAATTGTTGGTTTACCCTAATAAAGATGGTTTATTGAGAGGGGGGTAAATAAAAAAATATTGAACCTTACTACTTTAAATCTAAACCTCTAATTTAGTTCGGTGAGTCAAAAAACAACATCATTCTTCACAAACTTGATAAAAAGGACATAACTTAAACAAATAACATTCACAGTTATCAAGAATCACATGTAACACAAGATGTAAAAAGGAAACCCAATTTGGGAAACACCTCTGTGGGAATTGTTACCCACAAAATGAAATACTCTTCTGAAGTATGCTCGATTAAGAGCCAATCATGTTAAAGGTTACAATGCACATTTGTTAGATGTGACCCTGTTAGGGGATTTACCTCAAACCTATTAAGAACTTCGCCCTGTTAGGAGTTTCCTAGTCAGAGTGCTTAAACACTCATCCTGGAATGTTACCTTTCTCAAGGGTTTAAAAAATACTTGTTAGGTCTACTCAGTTAAGAGATTTTCTGTTACAAATGTTAGTAAGAAACAATGTACTAATGTGACCTATTGATTCTGCAACTTAACAATTCACCAAAAACTCTGTATAAAAATACAGACTCATCAATATATAGGCCTTTTTTATGTCTTAATCCTATTGGTTAGGTTTTCCCTCAATTGTGCTCAGTCATCTGATCTTCTCAAATGAACTGATTCAATGTATATTTGCAACTTAGTTAAGCAGTTAATTGTGCCTCGTGACTTGCACTTTTTCTTTGAAATCGTAACTTTCCTTTGTCGCTTAATCTACATCACAGATTTTAAACTTGACTTTTTATGACCATAGATCTTGCAACAGACTTTATCTTCATTCTTGGAAACTTCTTGATCTATGTGCCTTTGCATTAAATTTACTTTGCTCCTTGTATTCAATCTTTGTTCATGCTCGGTTCCATGCTCGATGACTATGTTCACTCAGTATCTAACTTCACTCGGTAAGTGACCTTGCTCTATTGTCAAATTTTCTCGGTGACTGTCTTAGCTCTTCTTGATCAACAAACACTATATTTCTTAGTAACTAGGCTATTCCCTTTACCGACTTGATCTTTCTTCTTTACCGACTTAGAGACATCAAATGTTAAGTAAGAAACAATTATATCAATAGTTACTTATCATTGTTTGATCTTTATTATATGGAAAATTAATCTCCTCTCTGATTGATATGGCATCTTAATATAAACTATAAATTAATTTCTTGACATCTATGAGAAACTAACAACTGATATAATAATTCTACTTGCTTGTATTTTTCTGAAACTCAGTCTTCATCACTATTACCATCAGTTGGTTAACACACACTAAAAAAATATGACTCTAATCAGATATACAAGTAAAAACAACCATGAAAGAGATGATAACATTGAGAACTATCCCCATATCTCCTTCAATATAAAATGAACGATAAATCTAGACTTCCAATGCTAATAGAGAAATCTGAATCCCAAGAAATACAAATCAGAGCATGCTTGCTCCAATAATCCACTCTTTTATAATTGATTTAAAAAAATTAAAAGGAATGGATGATCATTACACTTCAAAAGAAAACCATTCACTTTTTTCATCTTAGATCTTTCTCCCACATAAAAGCAATATACAGTAAGTGCACAAAGATGGGCTACCAAAAAGGTGCCGAATGTTTTTTTGGTCCCCCAAAAGAAAAATGTCACATACCATATGGCTTGGATTTCCTGAGCCTAAGGCTTGGGAAATCAAATCCAAAGGGCATGTGCCCTATAGTGCGTGCTCCCTATGTAAAATTCCCAAATTAATATGAAATGGATTGAAGGAGGGGCAAAGAGAGAGTGACAGGCCCTGATAGGCTAATTTTAGCACCAGGACCCTACATAAAAAGTAATATTTAAGCATAAGAATTTCTTATACTTAATTTAAAAATTTTATGTATATACTTTCAGGATGTTTGAGACAGTTTCATCTTCATAGGACTTAAGATAAATATTTTGGATTTTGAGGGTTTTTAGGAAATTTTAGACTTAGCCAAATTTCAGTAATGAACACATTGCCTTAACCATGATTCACAATTTACTATTGATTGTAACCTTAAGCCATGTTAGGAGAGAGAGAGAGAGAGAGAGAGAGAGAGAGAGAGAGAGAGAGAGAGAGAGAGAGAGAGAGACCCCTTAGGACCCCTTACAGACCCTTCTAGGACCCCTTAGCATTCATTAGTGTATGGAAATTTCCTAAGGGGTTTAAGGGGTCCGAGAACACATTAATGTGTCCTACGACCCCTTAAAAACACTTAAGACCCCTTACATATAGAGAGAGGGTTCCTAAAGGGTTATAAGGGGATTATGTGTTTTAGAAGCCCTTTATGATCCCTTATGACAGCTTAAAACACCTTCCCATACATCTTAGGGGTCTTAAAGGGTCTTAAGGGGTCATAAGGGGTTTTAGGACACATTAATATGTCCTAGGAACCATTAAGACCCCTTACCATACATTAATGTGTGGTAAGGGGTCCTGAGGGGTCTTAGGGGGTCCCAAAACACAATAATTAGCAACCCTTACAACACCTAAGATGTAGAGAGAGGGGTCCTAAAGGGTACTAATGTGCCATAATGAGTCATAGGACATATTAATGTGTCTTAGAACCCCTTATAACCCTACATCGTAGGAGTGTTAAAGTGTTCTTACAGGCCATAAGGAGTCTTAGGAAACATTAATGTGTCCTAGGACCCCTTATGACCCCTTAGGACCAATTACCATACATCTTAAGGGTCATAAAGGTTGTAATGGGTCATAAGGTGTCCTATGACACATTAATGTGTCTTAAGACCCCTTATAGCCCCTTAGGACACCTTACCATTCATTAGTGTATGGTAAGGCATCTTAAGGGGTTGTAACAAGTGTAAGGGGTCCTAGCAAACATTAAGATGTCATAGGACCCCTTAAAAACCCTTATGAAACATAATATATAGAGATAGGGGTCTTCAAGGGTCCTAAGGGGTCATAAGGGGTCCTAGGACACATTAATGTGTCCTAATATTTCTTATGAACCCTTATAACCCCTTACAATACATCTTAGGGGTCATAAAGGCTCGTAAGTGATCATAAGGGATTATAGAACACGTTAATGTGTCTTAGGATCCCTTAAGACCACTTAGGATGTCTTACCAATCATTAGTATATGGTAAGGGTTCCTAATGGGTTGTAAGGGGTCTACGAGGTCATAAGACACATTAATGTTTCTTAGGACACCTTATCAACCTTTATGACCCCTAAGATGTACATAGACCCCTTAGGACACATTACGACCCATTTCCATACATATTAGGGGTCCTAAAGTGTCCTAAGGGGTTTTAGGATAAATTAATCTGTCTGAAGACCCCTTAATACCCCTTTAGTACCCCTTACTAGACATTAGTGTATAGTAAGGGGTCATAAGGGGTCTTAGGACACATTAATGTGTCATAAAACCCCTTATGACCCCTTAGGATACTTTATGAACTCTTACCATACATCGAAGGGGTCTTAAAGGGTCCTAAGGGGTCATAAGGGACTCTAGGACACATTAATTTGTCCTAGAACACCTTAAGACTTCTTACAACCTCTTACTCTACATTAGTGTATGGTAAGGGGTCCTTACAACCTATTACTCTACAATAATGTGTCCTAGGTCTCTTTAACAACCCTTACAAAATCTAAGATGTAAAGAGGAGTCCTAAAGGGTACTAAAGGGGTCATTAGGGGTCCTAGGACACATTAATGTTTCCAAATACCCCTTATGAACCCTTATGGCCCCTTAGGACCCCTTACCCTACATCTTAGGGGGTCTAAAGAGTCATAAGGGGTCCTAGGAGACATTAATGTGTCCTCGGAACCCTTAACAACCCTTATGACCCCTAAGATGTAGAGAGATGGGTACTAAAGGGTACTAAGGGTTCCTAGGACACTATAATGTATCGCATGACCCCTTGCCATACATCTTAGGGGTCCTAAAGGATCCTAAGAGGTCATAATGGGTCTTAGAACACATTAATGTGTCCTAGGACCCCTTAAGACCCCTTAGAACCCCTTACCATTCATTAGTGTATGGGAAGGGGTCCTAAGGGGTCTTAAGGGATTCTAGGACACATTAATGTGTTAAAGCACCCCTTAACAACCCTTACGACCCCTAAGATATAGTGAGAAGATTTGTAGAGGGTCATAAGGGGTCCTAGGACCCCTTATGACCCTTTACCATACATCATAGGGGTCCTAAAGGGTCATAAGGGGTCTGAGGACTAGGACCCATGATGAGCCCTTATGATACCTTATAACCACTTTACCATATAGCTTAGGTTTCCTAAGGGGTCATAAGTGGTCCTAGGACACATTCCCCTTAAGACCCCTTACAACCCTTTAGGACCCCTTACTATAGATTAGCGTATGGTAAGGGGTCCTAAGGTATCTTAAGGGGTCCTAAGACCCACTAACAACCCTCACAACATTTTAGATCTAGAGAGAGGGTTCCTAAAGGGTCCTAAGAGATCATAAGGGATCCTAGGAAACATTAATGTGTCTTAGGTCCTCATATGACCTCTCTCTCTCTCTCTCTCTCTCTCTCTAAAGAATGGTAAGGTGTCCTAAAGGGTCTTAAGACACATTAATGTGTCATAGGACCCATTACAACATTTTAGGACACTTACTATGTATGATAATTGGTCCTAAGAGGTCATAAGGACCTTTTATAACCCCTTAGGGCCCTTTAGCACCTCTAATATGTGAGGTATTGGGTCTTATGGCATCCTTAGGGGTCCTAATGGGTCCTAAGACACATTAATATATCTTAGAATGCATTACGACCCCTTAGTAGCCTTTATGACCCCTCTCTCTACATCTTAGGTGTTGTAAGGGTTGTTAATGGGTCCTAGGACACATTAATGTGTCCTAAAACCCACTAAGACCCCTTGGGACCCCTTACCATACACTAATGTATGGTAGGAGGTTATAAGGGGCCTTAAGGGGTCCTAGGACACACTAATGTGTCCTATAATTGTGTATGACCCCTTATGACCCTTTAAGACCAATAAGATGTATGCTAAGGTGTTGTAAGGTGTCCTAAGAGGTCATAAGGGGTCCTAGGACCCATTATGACCCCTTAGGTCCCTTTAGTACCCCTCTCTCTACATATAAGGGGTTGTAAGGGTTGTTAAGGGGTCCTAGGACACATTAATGTGCCCCAAGACCCATTAGGCCCCTTACGACCCCTTACCATATATAGCAAATGCTAAGGGATCCTAGAAGGGGTCCTAAGGGGATGTAAGTGGTCTTAAGGGGTCCTAAGACACATTATACCTTATGACCCCTTCCAACCCTTTATGATCACTAAGATATTGATGAACCATAACTGATTGAATGTTTGAATATGTTAAGTTGATGATCACCGAGCTGCAGAAAGTTAATGCAAGATATTAAATTTGTTAATGTATTGAATTTTAATTGATGTCAACTTGATATAATCTTATTGGTTATATACATAGTGTCAAAGACTTCAAAGAACCAAAGAGATAAAGGTTATGCTTTCATTAATGCATAAAAGATCAGTGTAGACTAAGTGACAACAAACATCGACAGACAATGCACCCCAATGGATAGAGAACCCTGAGAGGAGAGTCACAGTGATACCTGAGTGTAGAAACCTAAATATGATTAACCTAATTCAATCATATTTATTGCCTTCTAGGATATATCAGCTAAGTAATTAAGCATTACCTAATTGACCTATGTCATCCCCTAGCCCTAATTAGTTCAATTAATTGGCTATAATCCTGATTAATTGTCAAAAGAAACCAATAGCTTAATAATTGATTAAAACCCCATTTCCCCTATTATTGAATGAATATGTTATTTATATAATTCAATTCATTAATATTTTTTAAAATAATAACAAAATAAAGAGAAACAAGAAGTTGTTTAATTCAATGAGCAAGGAGAACGAAGATTTACCATGAATTAATTCAAATTCTAGGAGCATGCACCAAAGATCCAAACAACAAGGAGACAAGATTTTGAAGGGGGAAAAGAATGAAAAAACCCCCGTGATATAGAGAATGGGAAAAAATGCCTGAGAGAGAGAGAGAGAAGGAGAGACATCTCTTTAATAGAGATGTGAGAGAGGAGTTGCATGGTAACTCCCATATCTATGAATGCAACATTTCAATAGTGTGTGAGACAAGTGTAGGATACCTCATAAGGAGGAATAACTAAATAAGAAATTACAATAAAAGGAATTATCCTCACACTTGTACAAGAAGACAAAAAAGGTGTAGGGATTCCATAAGAATCTCCTACTTACAATAGTACAAGTAAAGATTAATTCTAACACCCCCCTTTAATCTTTACTTGGGCTTTTACAAAAATCTGCAACTGGATTATCTGTCTTGTAGTATAGGAGGAAAACTTGTTTTTCTTCACTTTGTGTTGATATAAGGTGATGGTGCAATGATAAGTGGTTGGATCTTGAAATAGGATTCCTTTGATTTTTGTAATGCAAGAGTGTAGGTGTTTGTGGATATAGGCCCAAATCTTTGAGTACATTTTGAAGTTGTTCATTGTTACTTGTCCAAGAAGGATCACCTGTATCTATAAAGAAACAAGAACCATGAGGGGATCTCCCATTATTGGGATTTCCTTCTAAAGTTGAATCAGTAGAAGCTTTATGAGAATCGTCAAATGGAATTTCATCATAAAGAGGTTTTGTAAACCAAATGGATTTATTAGTAGATTTATAATAAAGAGTAGAAATAGGACAATCACCATCAATAATATCAATAAGAAGATTAGAGTTTAGAGAAGGAGGTTGGTCCTCCATAGTAACCATTTGAGTGTCATGAAATTCATAATCTTCTTTGAAGTAGATAGGAACATAATCTCCTTTAATACATAAGGACAACATGACATGGATAAACGTATTAATAATTTCATCTTCGTGATCTAAAATGTTATCCAAAGCAGAATAAGTATTCGTAACATCATCAACCTGCAATATGTTAGCTCGATGAGAAAAATAGAAAGCAAGGGGATCATCCCCAAGGCAAACATCATCACAAGGGTCATCCCAAATAGGAAATTTATTCAAAGGATACATAATGTCATAGGGTGGAGTAGAGGTTTGGTGAGTTTGAAATGTATTCTCCAGGACATGCCAAGCCTGATGAGCCTCAGTACAATCGGCGATAAGGTGATATAAGTCTGGATTTAGTGAGAATCCAATTAGACCAAATGCTTCCTCATCTTTCAACTGCTAGGAATCCTGGTCAGCCTGAGGAGTAGTGGAAGTCGGTTTCAAATTAGGTGAAGACACAATATCCAAAAGGTGTCAAAAGTTTAAAATATCAGACATGTGCGGCCTCCAAGTAGAATAATTTGAACTTGTAAGTTTAAGATCCATCATTAGAGTTGTCATGATAAATTAACTAAAACAATGTTAAATACAAGTTGCAAGATATAATGAAGTATCCAAAAAATTAATTTAACGCAATTAGTAAATATCAGTATGCTAGAAATATTAAATATTCAAATAAATTTAAATTTTCATTAAAGTGATGAAACAAATTTTAATTACAACCAAATTACCAAATAGCAATTGAAATGGGTTAGAATTGAGATAAAATATATATAGTTAAAGCGAAATTAAAAAATATTAAGCTGGAAAAAAGTTTTAACCTTTAAACTTTTTGGTTAAATTTTTTTTTAAAATTAAAATTAAAGAATTAAACTTAGAGAATTAAAATGATATACTAATATGATTTAAAATAAAAAACCAAATAAACTAAGGATAATAGAATAAACTAAATATAGAGCTGACCAAACTTGCCAACAAACCTGCAAGAAAAATGAAACTGAATGATTAGCCCACGACATTGGTTAAAAAAATATGAATAACCTACAAGGAAAATGATGAAAAACTTTGTAGCTGAGACAGAGAGAAGAGCAACGAGAACAAATGTATGCAAAACTTACATAATTGTTACAGAACTGATTTATTTCTACCTTATCTTATTAAGAAAGAAAAAAAAATAGAAGAAAGAAGATTAAAAAAAATGTTAGCAGGAAAGGAAATCCAAAAAGGTTGAGTGAGCAGCAAGATGCATGCAAAGCTGCATGAGCAGCTGCTGCGCTGCGCAGGAGGAGGAGAAAAGTAGGAAGGGGCTGCCAAGGACAGCAAGTGAAGATGTTGCGCTGGAGACCAAGGAGAAGGCAGCGTGGGGTGAGTAGGAGAAATAAGGTAGTGCAAGGTTAATGGGCTGCGAAGGGAAGCTAAGGAAGCTGTTGACATCACTTGCAAGACAAAATACAGAGCTACGAAATGCATGCAACCTGTGAAATGCATGCAACCTACACAAAACAAGAAGAAGGTGAATGAAAAAATGATGTGCAAAGCAAAGTATAATATAAAAGGCTGCATGGGAGAAAAGGCTGTGAGTGGATAAAAGGCTGCATGGGAGAAAAGGAGATAAGGTGGAGGGGCTGCAAGGGATAGAGGGAGGAGGATAGATTAAAAGTTGCATAGGATAACAAGAATAATGATGCTGAAGTCTGCACTGGAAGGAGGGCTAAGAGACCTGCGCAAGGAGCTATAAAAGTTTGAAATATAAATCTGATCAATATAATGCTATAGAGCTGAATTTCTGGTTTTTGATTGTGTGTGTTTTTGTTTGATGCTTAAAAAAAAAAACACACACAATCAAAAACCAGAAATTCAGCTCTATATTCAATGGATTGTGGAAATCTGATCGATTTAATATAATGCTAATCAATATACAAAGATGAAAATATTGTTTGATATATGTAAATATAATGCTGATAAAAAAAACAAAGATTTAACCAATCCAATATACAGAGATTAATAAATAGAGAACAAAGATCATACAAAAAGATATGCTGAGATAAATTTCTAGGATACAGAGATATATAAAGCTACAAAAACATATTAAGATCAACACAAGATAAATATAAGCATCTACAGATAATGAACAGAAGAAAAAAATTTAGCAAAGATCTATAAACTAGATTTATGAAACCTTGCAGGAAACCAGAGATTAAAATATTGAATCTTGTAGATCAAATAAGATAGATCAATAAAAAACCAGCATGCAAGTATAGAGCCAAAAACAAAAGTCTCCAAACCTGCACAAAACAAGTCAATATTGTATCCAATAGATAAACCAATAATGTATGCAAAAGATAAATCAGGTTTGGCGGTAAACCAGCCAAACCCAAAAAAAATTTCAATTTTTTTTCTCAACACTCTCTCAAGAGTCTCCGGTATTGGAGTGCTCCAAGATACGGTAGCTCCTTCACCTGTAAACTCAATCAAAGATTAAACCAACCTACTATGATACCATGTTAAAATAATAACAAAATAAAGAGAAACAAGAAGTTGTTTAATTCAATGAGCAAGGAGAATGAAGATTTACCATGAACTAATTCAAATACTAGGAGCATGCACCAAAGATCCAAACAACAAGGAGACAAGATTTTGAAAGGGGAAAAGCATGAAAAAACCCCCATGATATAGAGAATGGGAAAAAATGCCTAAGAATGAGAGAGAAACAGAGAGTGAGAGCCAAGCTCATACAATAGTTCAATAAGAAGGATTAACCTAATAACTAAAGAGAGAAGGAGAGACATATCTTTAATAGAGATGTGAGAGAGGAGTTGCATGGTAACTCTCATATCTACGAATGCCACATTTCAATAGTGTGTGAGACAAGTGTAGGATTCCTCATAAGGAGGAATAACTAAATAATAAATTACAATAAAAGGAATTATCCTCACACTTGTACAAGAAGATTAAAAAGGTGTAGGGATTCCATAAGAATCTCCTACTTACAATAGTACAAGTAAAGATTAATTATAACAATATTCCCTTTAACCCCTAACCTAAAATATCTCAACCACCTAGCCCTAAGTTCTAACTCAACCCAACCCCTTCACACGTGCTAACCTAACCAATCCCAACCACCTAATTTAGAGTTCAAACCAATCCTAACCTCTTCACCCTTGCTAATCCTATCTTAAACCCTAACCCTAATCCTAAACTCTCCCTAATGATGTCACATTCCTAATCTTTGGATTAGGAATTCAATCCCTTCCCCAAAGTCAACATTCTCAAGCTCTTTCTTATCCCTTCACCCATGCCTCATTAATTCTCTCATTAATTCATCATAAATGCTCTTACACTCTCATTAATAACCTTATCTTCTAGAGTCTTCTTGGCTCTCTTCCCTAAATGGTCACATTCCTCCCTCTTTTTCAACCCAATCATATTATGACACTTGTCATAATATGATGCACTTGAAGAATCACAATCCATGTGCTCTCTTCTAGGTGCATCTAGACCTCTTCTCTGGATTGCATCTTGGCGCTTGATTCCTCACCTGTTTCCTATAAAAGGAACCTCATTCCTTCACTTTTATCATCCACCTTCCTTGCAAACTTATAATGCCATTTTTAGTTTAGAATCACTCATCTTGAAGCAACATCCACATCTTGAAGCTTGGAGCCATCATCCTTGAGTGCACATCCACACCAACAGACAAATCAAAATCTCAAACGGAGCTTGGACTCTATTTTAGGGAGGTTTTCACTCCTTAGTTTCTTATGTTTTTCAATTTTTTTTTTATGTCTAATCATGTATGTAGTTCTTGGTTTTTTAGTTAGAGTGCTTTAATCTTATTATTGTATTCCTTTTTATAACCGATTTCCATAGCTTACATTCTAGCATGCCTAGTGGGACCTCATGGAGTCAGCTAATATGACATCATGGAGCCTCATTCTTGATGGTGGTCATATTTTGATTAGCTCTTGTGTGTGTGCCTACGTATGCAGACAAAGTTTTTCAATCTTACCGCATCCTTAAGGTAGAAAGTGCTTGTATGTGTTTTCAGTGTTACAATCCTTGTGCAAAACAATTCTCGAACATACACAAGTCTGGAAGTTTTGAAAGTCCTTTTTCCAATGAGATTGACATTTTATGCTTCTTGCAAGGTTTATTTTCCTCTTTCAATAATGTTTTCTCACAAATTCAAAAATGATAACCGCTTGTTCAAAACAAAACAATCCAAGGCACACTTTCCATAGTCACTTCCTAATCCTGAAATAGTATCAGATTGCACTCATGTCCCGTTTCACCAAGCACAAGACAGTGAAGACTTACTTTCTTCATATCTACCATGAACAAAAAGCCATAACCAAAGAGGCCAAGAAATATATGTATATCACTAAAATCATTGAAGCTGAAAACCACAAACTTGAAGAATATGAGAGGGTCCAATACAACTAAAAAATTCTTTGCTTTCTATAGAAATTCCACACCAACAATGCCTTCATTCACTTTGAACGCCACAATAATCTAACCTATCATCAAGTTGTTCATATAAACACACATACTTGAGATCACACAGTATGATTAGTAGCTTCATCATGAAAATCGGTCACTCTTCCTCTTCTTAGATCACTTAGCTTTCATTTAGGACTTCCCTAGTTGTCATCCCTAGAATCACATCACACATCATCCACAACATAAACCTAGCATAACTCTGCATTCAATCCTAAACCATCCCTTAGCCATCCTAAACCAATCCTAAACCATCCTAGTCAATCCTAAACCATCCCTTAGCCATCCTAAACCAATCCTAAACCATCCTTGTTAATCCTAAACCAATCTTAGCAAATCCTAGATCAATCCTAGCAACCCTACATTAGCTTTTAGCAATCCTAACACATCCTAGAAAGCACATCCTTTTCTTGGTATCCCAGCTTCTTTTTTAGTAGCTTTCCCTTCATCCTAAATCAAGGATCATCATCTTAGGTATCTTTAGAATGACACACTATTGTAAAGATAAATCCCTTCGTCTATGAAACCTCATCACCTTGAGAAAAAGGTTGGTTCGCATTGAACGAGAACCTTCTCAAACCGAAGACCACAAGTCTATCCTAGGTTTTGGAAATCGTATCCACCTTGATCATATATTAGGAAAGAAATCCATAAATTAGTCTTTTTTTACCAAGTCATCCTTAGTCTTTTCAGAAGCATCCCCATCATCGTAGGTAGCATCATCCTAGATAGTCATCTTAGCATCATCATCCTTAGTCTTTTTAGGACAATCCTTGCATTTTACCTTGCATCTTGAATCCATCTTTAGGAATTCTCTTTTCATGCCACCCATCACACGAGATTCTAAGAAGAGGAAATACATGGCCCTTAATCATTCAGCTAGTTCATCTGACCCAATGATTGATCACTCAATGTGATTGATTCCTTTGATCCACGATGAAACATACCTATCCAACACATTTGGGTAGACACTAATGAGATTCCCACCATGAGTACTATCGAAACATTCATCAATCATCCAGTGCATGTTCACATGGTAAGAGCCATGAGTGGACACAATAGAAATTAGGTACTCATAGATATTCAGCAACAAGGAATCCAATTCCCACCTTGGATTATACCCACTCTTATCACACAACCTATGGGAATTTGAGGAGCAAGTCCTAATACCATCCAAAATGAAGTTGTTGATCCCCTTCAACAAGCTTTACAGGTGGGATCTCTTATCTCAAAGATGGTACAACCTTCCATCCCACCTTCCATAATGCACACAACACCTCCATCTACCTCATTCGTAGTCATGGGAGCCCCGCCTCCTAATCCACCATCAACAACACAAGAAATACATCCCATCACTATGCAAGCACTTGCGCCTCTTCAAACCATAGTCGCTCCACTTTCCCAAGCAATCCCAACATCTTTCACATAATTCCCACCACCAATAGTAAGCACTCTACAAACTAATATTCCACCCATCCCCACTCAGCCCATTCAAAATGCAACAACCAGTTTGCAGCATCAAAGCACCCAAATCTCCATTCCCGTTCCTCCCTTTCCCTCCACAGCATACTCACAGAAACAAGCACACTTCAACATAGGCATGCCACCTACCAACACCTATAACCAACCCTTATTGTCACAAGGGCCCAATTTCCCTTCTCTTCCAACAACACAATCACAATGTATGCCAATAGTTCTTCCGCAAGCACAATACAACCCAAATCCTCCACCACCACTTCCTCAAAATAGTCAACCAACACAAGGTGCTTCCTCATCCACTTGGAATAACTACCAAGCTGCCATGCAAGCCTTGGGAATCCCTGCATAGCCCTAGACTACCAATCCATTTACATCCTATACACAACAACCACAATTCAACCCCTTCTCCCCAACGCAAATTCATATCCTGCTGATCCTATGAAAACAACCTATTCAGCATCAACATCCAATCCAACAACAACAACCTCTTCAGCAAAAACAACCCCATCAATCCCATCCACAAAGCACAAACCCCTTTGCTTCTCAAGCATAGCCATAGTATAACCTTTTCACCATAGCACCACCTCCTATTCAACCTACCCAGAAACCACAACCTTCAGCGCAAAATTCCAATCCACTCATCGCACAGGTGCTACAAAAAATTGTGAATTCTTTTGCAAGTACACACTTTTCCACCCTATCTACCCAGCAACAACAACCCAGCTATGCCAACTACCTGGCTATTCTATCTTCCACTACCTCACAAGCAGTCCCTCCACCACAAAAAATTAGTATTCCCATCAATAACAACTACTTCATTCCACCTACTGAGGGAATTCCACCTCATAATACCTATCTATCATCCTTTGGAAATATGGCACCACCACCCAATGCAAGTGCACAGTCACCTCAGCTCACGTATCTAACACCTCAGCAGATACATGCCTACTCCCAGCAGATACAACAACAACATCAATCATTTCCACCTCCTCCACCATAATATTCCCCTCGGCAATAGTTCCCATCACCTCCAACAACCTATCTATGTTTACCAAACACCACAATACCCTTTGCAAAATCTTTTGTATTTACCAACTCCATTTGACCCCTATCTCATGAGCAGGATCAACATGCCAGCACATAAGAATCCCCCACCAGCCAATCAGGACATCAACATTCCACTGATTACATCCTCAATCAAAACCCCATCGCTTGGGGCATCTCAGCTTCATCGCATCAAATCAAGTTGAGATCATCTTAAATCAAAGGCAACTTAATCAATGGTCTTATACAATGGTGAATACACTCAAAACCAGACAAGATCGATCTTATACGGGGCAATCATCATTGAAACCAGATACATTGATCAAATTGGCTTCATCGCTTCAAATCAAGTCAATTTGCTTGCTAATCAAATCTCTTAATGGTAATCAGTTTCATCGCTTCAAATCAAACTGGTTATGCATTCAAACCAATCAAAAAGGTTTAAGAGTTCCTGACAGATGTTCAGTTTCATTGCTTCAAATCAAGCTGAGCATTCTGTTTATATCTTTTGATCGATCTTCGTCCAATCAAGCTCGAAGTTGATCTTCTTCTTCAAAAGAATGGTTTCATCGCTTTAAATCAAACTATTCTTGATCTCATCAGTAACAGTTCTTTGAATCAATGCGCTGATCGCACATCAATTCAAAGAGGGGCAAATGTAATCAGCTAAAAATGGTCACCTAAACCCTAGACCCCCAATCTCAGCATTTAATCAAGAAACCATAACCTTGATTAAACTTAAGTCCTAAATCAAACAGGCAATTATCAAATTCAAATTGATCTGACCTAAACCCTAGGTCCTAATCGATCATCGTACTTGATTAATTAATTAATTCCTAAAATCACATTACATTGGAAAATAAACATTATGTTAATTATTTAATTGATATTATGACATATTAAT
>MU224951.1:9553781-9579260 GCA_018584345.1 Thuja plicata | reverse complement strand
TGCAAAAGTGAGTAAAGTTTTTCAGGGGGTTTGAATGAAGAAAGAGGGTTCTTTTATAGACCCTGAGAGGATCAGAATAGAAACTTTCCTATTTTGAAATAAAACAAATAGAAAAGCCAATTAAAAACAGAAAGCTTTATTGGAAAGAATTCAATAAATTGTTTTCTTCCTGCTTTAACTATGTTATCTCTTTGATTTAAATTGTTTTATTTGAATTTAATTATTTTATTTCTCTTTAAAGCACAATAAATTCAAAGTTTCCATTTCTGAATAGAAATAAGATTTTTGAGAGAATATCAAATTAATTAAATAAATATGACCTCATAAATGCTTTTTCTCAATTATCTGAATAATTAAATTCAATTGTTGAAAATGAGGATATTTATTTAATAATTAAATATTATTTAATTCCTTTTTCATGTGTCTTAGCTAAAGAGGGTGAATTTAATTTAATTAAAGTGCTAGGACTTTATTAATTAAATTAATTCGATCATAGAGTTTGTTTAGCCAAATAGATATTTAGGAATTAAATATGATGTATGATTAATACAGATTTAGGATTTTCTGCATTTGACACTCAGGTCGAGTAGAGTCAGTGAAAACTCAAAATTGCCTAGTACAATAGGACTTTGATGATTCAGAAGAATGACAAATGTAACAAAATTGGTTAGGGTTGCAAGATGCCAATTTTTGGGGTGTTACACTATGAGCCACATGAAAGAATTCTACATGGCATGAAAAGAAGTGGCCTATGGCGATAACTTCCTCATGAGGTTATTTCCCAAAATCTTAGGAGGGACCACTCTTGAGTTGTTCTACAAGATCCCCTATGGCACAGTCTCTACTTTTTCTGAACTATCAGAGAAGTTTGTAGCCCAATATGCAGACAATGTTGAGAATGAACTCTCCCTGCTTGATTTATGTAATTCGAAAAAGAAGGGAGGAGAGAGCCTGGCAGAATACCTTCAGCGCTAGAAAGGACTTGCCAAAAAGTTGTCATATCAACCCCCCGAGCAACATCTCATAAAGATCTTTATTAACAACAGACCTATCAGGACATTAGAATCAAAGGCATGGATCTTGAAAGAGGTCTTGTAGAAGATGGTGTCATAAAGCACTATAAAGATTCAACACCAGATAGAGGCAACAACAATCACTCCAGATATTGGAACAAAAATAAGAATGTCGTAACAGATGGAGCCACTCACTCTAAGCATGTCCAGATCATTGTGGTAGGTCCTCAAGCATCCACTTCTAGCCGCATACCAACAATCATTGCACTATCAACATAATTCCCTAGCACTGACCTATTAGTAACCGCAATATCAACAAGTTCCACCTCCCCTAGCGTATCACTAAGAAACCCAACACCAAGCCACACAACAAAAAACCATACATTCGCAGCAAGCTAACCAACCCAATTATCAGCATAATCCCCAACATTTCCAGAATCAGACTAATGCAATATCAGTCCAGCAGGGACAAAGCAGACCAAGAAGAGTTCAAAATGCACCTAAGCGTACGTTCACCCCTTTGGGTGAGCCCATCAATGTAATTTTTTGAATAATGGTAGCAGCAAACCTAGTAGTATATCATCCACCAATGCAACCTTTTGAGGACTCTTCTCCAAAACCACAATGGTCTAATGCCAACGAATATTGTGACTACCACCATGTTAAAGGACACACCCTAATCAAGTGCATGAAGTTAAAGTACTACATCCAAGACCTAATTGATTGCAAGGATACTAAAGTAGATTCTACAAACAAAACCTCACCCAATAGCAATCTAAAGATCTACCAAAATGCATTCCAAAACCATGCCAATAACATGGGACCTACCAATGGACACATTGCTTCAACATACAATCAAGACAAAGGAAAACAAAGTGGTGATACCAGTAATAACACCATTGCTCATGTTGAGTATGGTAGCCTCATCAGTTGTATATCCCAAGTTGAGCCATTTGTCAATGTCATTGATGTGAAAGGTGTCGATGCTGATTGTGTTGTTACCACACGTCACGGATGCATCACTGTTGTAGGTGCTAGTACTGCCTTATCCTCTAGGGCACAATATAACTTATTGGAACATCTAGGGAATACACCCACCCAAATATCCATCTTGGATCTCTTGCACACATCACCCATCCATCAAGAGATCTTGAATAAATCTTTGCAAGAGTCACATGTTCCCAACAACATAGATCCTGGTCAGTTTCAAAACCTTATGGGTCACTTATCCAAATATTATGCTATATCTTTTAAACCCAGTGACATGCCATCTATTGAGCCTGATCATATCCTCCCTCTTCGCATCGCCAACATGGTCTAAAACTTTGTTGTTAAGCGAGTCATGATAGATAATGTTTCAGCCTTGAATTTATGTACTTTAAAATTTGTAAAACAACTGGGATACACTGAAGCTGATATCATGAATGTTGTCATCACAATCAAAGCCTATGACAATCCATAATGAATATTAGAAGGTACAATCTCCTTTTCCATTCAATTGGGCCCAGCAGTACAAGAGAGAATTTTCCATGCGGTCGATCTTGACCTTCTATACAACATCCTCCTTGAATGCCTGTGGATTCACTCTATGTAGGTCATCCCTTTTACCTATCATCAGTGTATCAAGTTTCAACACAACGGAGTCGAGATCACTATCCATGCAGATCCCAAGCCCTTCACATACTGCTATGCATTGAAAGCCTCCCATCTAGATTCAAATCATTGTCCCAGGACTGACATTGGCACATCTATTGCAAGTTCCTCTACCACCCTTCCATATCCTAACACCATCCTTGCATCCACTTTGACCACTATCAAGATTGGCCACCAAGGCTGTGGAGAATACAATCTAACTAATGCCTTCATTGTTGGAGCTATCCTGGCTGATCTACATACACATGGGTGTCCATACAGTTACATTAAGCCAAAGACGCCTGAACCAACACAATTGGGTCCTACCACCTTTCTTTCTTATGATATTTTGAATAGCTAGGAAATGGAACCTAATATCAATAAATTGATCTACAAAGATCTCACACCTCCTAACAGTGGCCTCCTAAATCATTTCAAAGGCAAATATCCCTCCACCCATAAACTAGTCACTGAAAAGTGGAACTATCAAGGAGGCAGACTAGGTCCTGAAGAACAAGGCATGAGAGTGCCCATTAAGGAAACTAAACTACAAAGACACATTAGTCTAGGCTTTGAACATAATACATCTGGTATTGGACATAACAGGATTAGGGGCACTAATGAAACCAATCTAACCTATCACATTCCCCTGGGTAACATATGCGAATTCAAAAACATCCCGGAAGAGAAAACTGTGAGAGCCTATGATGATATTGATGATGAAATCTTCCTCACTAACTCCATCCTTTGCCAATTATCCCTCCATTTCATTGACCTTCCACTCCTCCATCCTAAGCTCTTTAACTGGGACCAACCAAGTGTCATCCCAATCGATGAGTTTGAAAGCATGGTCGCACTCCTAAACTTCATGGGAGCTACTGATCAACAAATAGATTGGGGTTAGACTTCCACACATGTTTATAGCTTAAAATCGAAAGCACAATTTGAGGGAGAGGAGGACTCTAGCCACAAAATTCAAAAGCAAAATAAAAAAGAGAAAAATGTATCTCTTAGTGAAAACCCTTGTGGGGCACTATCAGATCAAAAAAAAGAAAAAATAAAGGGCGTATCTCCTAGTGAAAACCTTTCTAAGGCACTAGGAGATGGAGATTCTCCTCTCCCTATCATCCATGATTACAACTCAGAACAATCATCTAGTCTCATTAAAGAAACCAAACCTGTTAATCTAGGTATAGAGGAACAACCTCGACTCACTCACATTGCAGCATCCTTGACAGAAGCAGAGGAAATGGCCTTCACAACTCTTTTAAGAGAATATTTAGACATCTCTGCATGGTCCTACTCACACATGCATGGATTGGATCCATAAATTGTAGTACATCATCTATCTGTGGATTCTAACATCAAACCAGTCAAACAAAAGCTCCAAAAAATGCATCCCAAAGATGCACTAATGGTCAAAACAAAACTTGAAAAATTCTTGGCATCTGGAATCATTAGAGACATAGACTACTCATACTAGATTTCAAATATGGTCCCAGTATCTAAACTAGATAACTCCATTAGAATCTGCATCGACTTCAAAGATCTAAACAAAGCATGTCCAAAAGATGACTTTCCATTACCTAACATCGACCTGATAGTGGACCTCACTGCCGGACATGAGATGTTGTCTCTCATGGATGAATTTTCAGGATATAATCAGATTTGTATAGTAGAAGAAGATCAACATAAGACAACATTTAAAACCCCATGGGGTACCTTCTGCTACAACATGATGTCATTTGGGCTCAAGAACACTAGAGAAACATATCAGAGGTCCATGACTGTCATCTTCCACGACATGATCCATAAGATCCTTTAAGATTATGTGGCTGATATATTGGCTAAGTCACAAAATAGAATGGATCACCTAAATGATCTAGAGGCAGTTTTTGATAAACTTTGACATTATGGTCTCAATCTTAATCCAAAGAAATGTGTCTTCGTAGTTACATCCTTCTTGGCTTCATCGTCTCAAGGCATGGCATTGAGATAGATCCTAAAAAAGTTAAAGCAATCATAGAAATGCCTCCACCAAAGACACTCAGCCAGTTGTGTAGTCTACAGGGCAAGCTTCAATCTGTGTGCCGCTTCATATTATAGCTTGCTGACAAATGCCAACCCTTCATGCATTTGCTAAGAAAATATCATAGATTCAAATTGGATCCTGTATGCCAAAGAAGCTTCAACAAAATCAAGGAATATCTGATAAATTCACCTATTTTATTACTGCCTACACCAGGAAATCCTCTCATATTATATATATCTACAACAACCACAACATTGGGGGCAATCCTAGCCCATTTAGATGATAATGGAAAAGATCGTGCTATCTACTACATCAGCCGCACTTTGGTGGGCTATGAGCTAAATTATACACCAATGGAAAAAACATGCCTAGCAGTGGTTTTTGCCACTTAGAAGCTCTGTCACTACATGCTCAGTCATACAGTCAAGCTCATATCAAAAGTAGACCTACTCAAGTATCTGCTATCCAAAACAACTCTCACAGGCTGCATGGCTAAATGGGTAATGCTTCTTAGTGAGTTTGACATCTAGTATGTTGATAGAAAAGTTGTCAAAGGTCAGGTTATCATAGATCAGTTAGCAGAGGCACCATTGATCAAAGCATATCCTTTTGTCATGGAATTTACCGATGAACATGTATGCATGAATGAAGCACAACCATCTTGGAAGCTATTCTTTGATGGATCATATACATCTCATGGTTCTGGGGTAGGAATTCTCTTTGTCACTCCACAAGGTGATTACATTCCGAAATCATTCAAACTAAGATTTCCTTGCACTAACAATATAGCGGAATATGAAACATTGGTTATAGGGCTTAGCATGGCCATTCAATGGAACATAACAAATATCCAAGTTTTTTGTGATTCTCAGCTCATCATAAATCAAGTGTTAGATGAATTCCAAACAAAAGATGATAAGTTGTTACCTTACAAAGAAATGGTAGAAAAAATGAAGGAGCATTTCATCAATTTGAAAATCACCCAAGTACCATGTCTACAAAAAATATTTGTCGATGCAATGGATACAATTGGATCTATTATAGAAATACCATGTGATGCAATGCACTATGAGTTCTTGGTTGACCAACTTCACATGCCAGCTTACGAGAGTGATAATGTTAATCAGGTCTATGTCTTAGTTGGTCCTCAGTCCCCATGGTACCATGACATCCATGCTTGTCTAAAAAATGGTATCATATCCCCCCATCTAACCAACACCCAACACCAAAAACTTATTCGAAGACCTTTCGGCTACACCATTGTAGCTGACACCTTATATCGTCACAGTTATCACAATGTTCTGTCTAGGTGTCTAGATGAAACTGAAGCTGTCCAGGTGTTGCGAGAAGTGCACAATGGAATCTGCAGTTCCCACACAAGTAGCATGGTCCTAGCTAAACAACTTCTTAGAATCGGGTACTGTTGGCCTACTATGGAGCATGATGCCTGTGAATTTGTAAAGAAATGCTTACCATGTCAGCAACATGCAAATTTGATCCATGCACCAGCACAAGAGTTGCATCTTATTGCACCTTCTTGGTCATTCTTATGTTGGGGTTTTGACCTCATTGGTAAGATCACTCCCCTGTCCTCTAAGGGCCACAAATTTATTATCATAGCAACTGAATACATTACTAAGTGGGTTGAAGCAATCCCACTTGCCCTCATGATAGGCATCCAAATATCCAAGTTTATCCTATACCACATCATTTCCTGCTTTGGTATTCCATCCATAATTTTCACAGATCATGGCTCATAATTTGAAAATCAGCACATGGTTGATATGTGTGAGCACCTCCACATTTATCGTCACTTCTCTAGCCCATATTTCCCACAAGGTAATGGCCAAGCAGAGGCAACCAACAAAACACTTCTAAAAATCCTAAAGAAGGTTGTCAATGATACTGGTCGTGATTGGCACCTCAAAATTAATCTTGCCCTTTGGGCCTATCACAATTCCTTCTGCACTCCCACAGGCACCACTCCATATTCCCTTATCTATGGTGCTGAGGTTGTCTTACCAATCAAGGTCAAACTACCATCCTTACGGGTATCTCTCAAAGACGTAATCACAGATGAAGACTACATAGTAGCCAGACTCACACAACTTTATCTCCTTAATGAAAAGTGCCAGCAAGCATATAACCACCTAGTCATATATCAGAATAGATTAAAGCAAAGCTATAATAAAAATATCCATGTATTCCATTTCTAGGTATGGGACTTTGTGCTCAAAGAGAATCATAAAGTGGGTGCTAATCGAGAAAAGAAAGGCTATTTTGAGGTTACTTGGCAAGGCCCGTATATTGTCACTACATGCTTCAGCTCTGGGGCATGTTAGTTATTCACTCCTAAAGGAGAACCTCTAAATAATCCAATCAACATCATTCATCTCAGGCGCTTCTATGCCTGACAACTTCTTATCTCAATTATCTACAAAAAATCCAAAAATATTGTAAACAATCCTGAAAAAATCATTATCTTGGTGACAATCTAGTAAACAGACACCTTGATGATAGCAAAAAAAAAAAAGAAGCAAAAAATGAAAAAAATATCAAGAGAAATAAATCATCCAATGGTGAAACCTTGGCAATCAAGTACCTTGGACAATTATGTGTGGTGAAAACTTGGCATTCAGGCATCATGCATAGTGGGTCGTATCATTATCTATCAAAATCTCATTCTCCTCCATCTCATTCATTCCACTCTACTTTTTCCTAATCAATACCTACATTTCCTAGATGTTCCATTATCACTCACATCAATCAGCATTGGTCCTCCTATCCTACATCTTGAGCTTTTTTACATATCATCCTGTATCTAATTATCAGTCATTTTTGTATATTTGTTGTCCTATCCCAATCCCTGAGCTTTGGTCCTGTAAGTATCTTGACCCCGATCCCGCTTGTACATATCTCACGTCCTCGATCAGTCTCCTTACATAAATGATCCAAATCCCTTCTGGATCTTGGGCTTCATCAAGTTCCTTATGACAAAATCCAGTTTCAGGAATTTGATCATCAATCTATTTTTTGGCCAATCAAATTCACACTTGACATCATCTCCATGGAAATGGGTCCTTGAGGATGTATCCTTCCTCTCTGTTGGCTCTTTTTCTTATAGCACAACCTTGATGTGACAGTATACTAATGTAATTGAAATACAAACTCCTATTTCATACAAAAGAAAGGATAATTGATGAGGGTATTAGATAATATCTCAAGATACCTATTATCACCTCCTTCTTTTTTGAGATCCACTGGCTCAGGCGGGTATTACCTATGTATGATTACCAATTCTTTGTATCTTTTAAGTGGATTATCTTCTTACTGGAATGCTGAAATATCTTTTAATGGGTCAACAAGTAAATGATTATGCAAAAGACCATAAATACCCTGATACAAAGCTTAATGACCCATACTAATATCTTAACAACAACAATGAGTAAGGTAATAAGGATTCTCGTACTTCTTCTTTTTTTTAGGTTCTTATGAACTTTAGGAAGGATAACCTAATTTGATTCTCTCTCTAAGGAATCAGTAGACTAAATTGTACTCCTTGAACACAATTACTTGAATGGAATTTATATTTTTGAAATATGTGAATGATTTGAATATTAAAGTACTTGTTGGATAATGAACAACTACTTAGCCAACTACAAAACCAGTTCCTTAACCTTGGGCTTATGGGTCAATATCTGGTATAACTCCATAGTAAGCTGATTAACAAAACATATGCAATAAAGATAAGATGCCTTAAAAATTATCCTCCCTCTACACCTATATCATTATATCCTTGAACTATTGCTAAGCTCTCTTGAGTCACCTGAAAATATTAATCCTTCCTTGAACGAGCTTACAAATGACTACACAACCACCTTGTGATCAGTATGCCTAAGTGCCTTACAAGTAAACATACAAGAGCAATAACAATAATGAAAAGAGACAATCCAAAATGTAGAATAGAGATTGAAAATATTTGTATTAATGTCTTAAAGCTTCAAATACATATAGATAGACCAATAATACAAAGGCTCGAGCAAATTTTAGTAGTTTTCCTTGTAACATATTTCATTGATTTTCAATTACAACTTACAATCCTTCTTCCAAATCTTTACAAAAATGATAGGAGAGAACTATTTATAGGCCTAAACCATCTTGGAATCCTTAAGATAAGGATGCTACAAGCTTTGGATGGTTTAGAATACCTAACCCTAAAAATACAGAAAGAGACAAAAGACAAGAAAACACCAAGAGGTGAGAGGAAAAAAATGAAGAATAAGTTCTGATATTTCTTTGTCTTCTTGTGGGTGTCGGCACCTTTGTCTGCATATGTTCAGGATAGCATCTAATAGTTATAATAAGATTTAGTGACCACCAATTCAGGCTAACTTACATTAATCTCTTCAAGATTTATAACCTTCCTGTGCTCATAGAACAGATGCCATGTGTCCCCTTTACTCTTCATCAATGAGGTCAATGTCCTCTGCAACAGCCTTCCTCTTTCTTGGCTTTGTCAGTGTGTCCCATGTTGCTACATCATCTTCAATAGGACAATTAAAGCTTTGGATGCTCTCTAGTTGTGCTTTCTGCCTATTCCACTAAGTATCTGTTATACTCTTGACATTTGTTAATAATTTATTGATGTCAGTCTCAACCTTAAAGGCTTCATCCAAAATCTTGTTGTAGTACTCCATATCTAATTCTTCATTATCATTAATAAATGCCTCTTGTTTAGGCAACTTGCTATCAAAATCTACTTTCCAAGCCTCCAAGGCTTTGATCTGACTATCATCTCCCTTGATTGGAGGAATAAATCTATTAAAGTCTAATCTGAAGAGATTCATTCTGGACTCTATCTGATTTAACTTGCCTTTGAAGAAAGGCAAAGTTACATTTATATTTTCAATCTCATCACCAACTTCTAATACTATTTCTGGAAGGTCATTCCTATGTGGTTGCAATGATGCCAACCTTTCAAACAATTGTACCCTGCTAGACCGTGTTCCAAAATAGGGGTTTAAAATAGAAATATAACTTGTAAATTCAACATGTAAAATAGTAAGTTTATTATATGCATTCAAAATCGAATCAGTCTTATTCTTTAAAATATCAACCTTGTGCTAGAAAATTCTCATTAACGCCCCTAATACTATTTCATTATGCTCTATAATCTGTTGCTTTATTTCTGCATTCTCCCCCGTTAACTTTGTTTGGGTTTCTTCATGAGCAACCTCCTTAGGTGATGCTGGGATAACCTCGGGTATCTCCATTAACTGATGAGTTAATTCTCTAATTGTTTTCACTAGAGCACAAATCTTATTCTGACATAGCTCCCTATCTTTTGCAAGAGCACTGGTCTCTTTTATCAAAGTATTATATCTCTAAGATATTTTCTCTATTTTTGCTACATTCAATTGAGAAAAATGTGATAACACTTGTGATATCTCCATGTCATTGGTGTTATTCACAGACCACACCATCTGGCTACCTATCATGTTTTCCTAAATATTTAGTAAAGCTGGCTTTTGAGCCTTAGGAGCTAGGCTCCACATAGCAACAACCTAGGATTTTGGATCATAACCAAATCCCTTTATCAATTATCCAACCTAGACTCCTGATGATAATTTTAAGTCTGGTTGTTTCCTTATTTGATCAATAATAAATGCTGAGGCTAAATCCCAGCCCTCAACAAGTAGCATCCCACTATCCTTACCCATTCTTCTTTCTTCCTCTGGAGAAATATCCTCTGTTTCATGATCATAATCCTATATAGCCTATAAGGCTTCTGCTATTATTGGCTCTCTTCCATCTAACTAAAGTTGTCTTCCAACTTCCTGTTGCTTATGCCACCTAAGAAATTATTTAAATTCCTTGGTTTTTATGAAGTTGTCATCATCTAGGAACTATTTTTGATGAATTATCCTTTCATCAATGCATGCTTTAAGAGGAAATTCAACATTCTCCTCTTCATCTTGTTGCAATTTTTTTACTTTTCTAATCTCCTTTCTTAATAAATGATCATATGGCCTGTTTCCAGGAATAAGGGCACTAATTTTATCCCTTTTCCTCTCTTTTCTCACATAGACCATTTCCTAGGAAGGCTCTCCAATTTCAACTTTTTTTCTTTTTGAGAGGAGGTTCATTAGTAACCTCTATTTCTAGGACCTCTGTCAGGTCAATGATATTCTCATCTCCTGCTTGTTCTTCTTCATCTTCTTGATTTACTGGTGGGGCAATAGGTGAAGGGTATCATTCATCACTGTCATCATCATACTCTGATAAAAAGTGCTTAGGTTGAACTTTCTCAGGAACTACAAGTGCTTCCTCTAATTTATTGCACAAGAAAGTATGAGACTCAGTCATACCCTCTATCCTCTTCAAATATGGTAAATCAGGAAAGAAACCTCCAAATGATAATCCTTTTCTCTTTACCTTCCTTTCTAGGTCCATTAATTCTCTAATTTTATTTGCTCTTGAGATCACCACCTCATCCTCAACAATATTTCTAATAGAATCTTCTTCTATGCATTCTTCATGTTCATAAGTGTACGGAATAATAGGGGTTAGGAGCTTCTTAGCACTTACAATGAAACCCTATGTATCAGTGTACCTATGCAATGTTGCACCCATCCTATAATGGCTAAGCCAGTTGTTCACTAAATCTATGTCTCTCTTTCCAATAGTAAATTGGTATATTTTGTACTTCCTGGGGGTGAATGTTCCTTTTCTATGAGGAGCCAGTTGCTCCTTATATGTCAGCATAAGTTGCCACACAAACTCCATTGCTACAATTCTATCAGGGACATGAAATGGAAGTATGTGTGGTGGATGTGTACATCCATACACTCTGATCATGGTAAAATTCTTCTCCAAGAAGAATTCACCCCAGTTGTGATCTCCAAGCCACTTGTCTACATATTCACAAGGCCTTAATAATTGTAATAACTTTGCTTATAATCTGGTCTTATTCACCCCTAAGCACTTCAATAATGGATAAAATATCCAATTTTCAAATGCATAGAAGTCACAATCCCTAGCAGTATAGTTCCAAATTATTATCCAAAATTGAATACAGTTGGGCTAACCTTGGTAAATTATTTGTGGCATCAAATGTTTCAAATCCATAATAGGGTAGTTGTAATACATTAGTAAATGCATTAGGATGGAGTAATGTAAAAACTTGGGCTCCTTTTCCTTTTTCTTTATGGCCACAAACCCCTCATGCATCTTATTAATTATATACTGGATATAATCATATGTTGTGTTAGTCTGAATATCCTGCAAGTCTAGGGTAATAATCAAAACATCTGTAGTGATTCTCTCTGAACCCCTGTCCCTTCCTAGTACTCTGGAAAGTGCAAAAGCAATGTATTTGATATAATGGTTTAAATCCTTATAAGCATAAGGAACAAGTCCTGGCATGAGGAAAATGCAGTTCTTAGTCTGCATAGGAATATGTCTCTATACTAGACCTTTGACTACCCAAGCCTTTTTCTCATACCTAGCTTCATATTTC
Source organism: Thuja plicata (assembly GCA_018584345.1). Classification (NCBI taxonomy): domain Eukaryota; kingdom Viridiplantae; phylum Streptophyta; class Pinopsida; order Cupressales; family Cupressaceae; genus Thuja; species Thuja plicata. The sequence continues at coordinate 9,567,064 of MU224951.1, read as the reverse complement.
TTCAGGTCTATTTTTTCTACCATAGGGAAGTAGAGATTGAAGGCTTTCATAAATGAATTCCTGTTTAAGGCTAGTAACACAGTGCCATCACTTCTCTTGATTTTCTTAGAAATTTCATCATAATTATTCGCTAAGGATAAAGCAAGATCAGTGTCAACAAATACATTAGAGACAATTAGCCTAGCTAACCCACAAGTCGAAGGGTTTAACACAAGTACATCTTCATCAGAATTTTTATAGAAATAATTGAAAAGAGAATAACCTAATGATCCTGGAGTTTTGGCATCTCGGATGTATGCTAGGTCATCAATCAACATGTCATCCTTTAACTTCTTGTTCTGTGTCGATCCTGGCAGTAATTGAGAAATTTGTCTAAGAAATTCCTCTTACCCTTTTCTTCATCCTCCATTTATTCACTTCTCCCACTGGTGGAAGCTACACTGACTGCTCTGCTCATCTTGATTGTTTGTCTCTACCCGCCCTTTTTACTAATATTGAAACAAATCTTCTTAAAACCCTCACCACCAACTGTAAAACCCTCTGAAATCTGCAATTCTAAACTCTGAGAACACTACCAATCACAATCTCTACTGAATTTTTAGACCATAAAATCACCTCTTCAAATCACTTTGCTGCTAGAGATTTCACTTTTTAGAAAATACTGAGCTCTTTGTAAAAAATCATAGCTCTCTTAATTTCGAAACTGGTAAGAATAAAATGATAACAGACATGCTTAATTATAATTGAGAATTTAATGCAAATGCCTCTTCAAACTGGTAATTCAATCACTTCACCATTAGTTTTATGCACTATGACATCAATTCCTGGTTCTAGCCATGACATTCAAACTGACAAGTAATCAATTTATGATGAGTGTTTTTGTTGGATTTGAAGAAGACTCAAATCCTCCCAAGAAAACCTGCATGCAAGACTGCTACAAGAAGAAGCAAGAAGACAGAAGAGAAGAATATCTATGGTGGCCAAAAGGCCAGAGACTGAGAATCCATGATGACAGAAAAAGCTTCTATATTCAACAATGGAATTACAAATTACAATCTCCTTAATGAAAAGTAAGAGGTGAATCCTTATAAAAGGAATCACGAAACCGTAAAAAGGGAAACCCTAAGGTTAGCTGAAGCAAAATAGAGTGAATAGGTGAGTTACTAATTAGATCATAATGATTTAATTAATAACCCGATAGACTATTACTCTAACACCCCCCCTTAAGATAAGCTTAGGGAGAAGCAAAACCTAGGAAACTATTGCAGAAAGCAGGAAAGATGGGTCCCGGCAACAAGGCCTGATCAGGTACCCAAAACATAAAAGGGAAAAGATGTCCCAGAGAGAGGAACAAGAATAGAGCAAGAAGGATCTCCGAAGCACGAACTGAAAACTCTGTCAAAAGAGACTACTGGAACCCCCACTGAAGTGCATGACCAGGTAGAGAAGACAATGTCTGAAGAGATGATCAATCAAACCAGGAAGCAATAGAACCAACAGGTGAACCCCCCCATAATGCTGAACTGGGAGAGGTGACAGGAACACTGAAATGCAATGTCAGAAACATCTGCAGAAGAAGAACCAGGAACACCAACAATGCAACAGAAGCACACACACAGGATAAAGGGCGGTGTCACCGACACATAGCATGGGCTAATGTCGTGGAAGGTATGCTCACTTGACAAAAGTGGATGCGCCTAAAGTGGCAAAAGCATCATAACCCCCCATGGCACTTTATAATAGAGTGCAAGTACTACAATCGTACAAGGTGTACAAGATCCCAGAAATGTAGAAGTAGGCACTTTATCTCAGTGCGTTTACAGAAAAAAATGCACCAAAAGAAGTATACAATGCTCAGATGTCAGAAAGAAGAGTGAGCTATGAAATCAGAAGAAGAGATCCCAGGACCTGTAGAACCAAGCAGTCCACTAGAGGGCATAAACTGCCAAAATCAGAGGAGAGAAAACCTAGAGTAGAATCTAGAAAAAATAACCCTGCAACTGAATAGTACACTAAACCAGCTTTCTGACGATATCTCATTTTCCAAAAATGGAGTCCGGATGAGCTAGATATGACTCCCGGAAGGAAAATAAAGACATCAGAATTTAACAGCAAAAAATGTTGTCGAAACGGCAGAACCCAAAACCCTAACCCTCATCATCGGAAAGTTCTTGGAAAGAGCTTTCCGATGGTATATGGAAGTCAGAAAAAGACCCCTGTATGCTCAAGATAGAGCAAAAAAGGCCCAGGTACCCCCAAAAAACCAAAAAAGATTACAAATGAGCCCCAGGGGCTAAAAAAACAGGCCCCCGATCGCATGGCCCACGCAGGGGCTAAACCGGAGCCCCCGGTCGCTAATAAAACCATGCGCTTAGTAATTAAGCCCGCGGGGGCTGGCACAAACGCGCCACCCGGGGCAGTGCACAGAGCGGCGGGCGGGGTGTCGGCGGGCGGAGCAACCGTAGGCCGCGAAGCGGCAGTCGGCGGAGTAGATGCTGTGGGCGGCGGGGGCCGCGGAGGGCGGCGGGGGCCACGGTGAAGGGAGCTGCACGGGCCGTAGAATGCAGAGGCCGACGGAGCTGGGCCGGTGGGGGGCCGCTGCCGGTGAACCCGCAGCCGGTGGTGGCGGCGCCCCACAAAAACGAATGTCTACGCAATTTTTAAATAAAAAACCACCGAAAATAGGATTTTTTTTTTATTTTTTTTTGAAATCTTGTCTCGGTTTTTGTGTTGTATGGTACAAAAACCAAATTTTTTTTGCCTCAGAGCCTAGTAGTCCAAAATGGATGAATTTTATGTCATTTCTAGGGTTTTGGGGTCCTCTGAGCTCAATGACAATGTCCGTTTGAGCCCAAAGTGACCATAACCAAAGCCTGCCCCTGAAACACAACAAAAAACACTAGAAAAACTCTGAAACCCTCTGTGACTGAAGTGCTTCAACAAAGAACGAACAACCAACTGCAGGAGAGCTCTGATACCATGTTGGATTTGAAGAAGACTCAAATCCTCCCAAGAAAACCTGCATGCAAGACTGCTACAAGAAGAAGCAAGAAGACAGAAGAGAAGAATATCTATGGCGGCCAAAAGACCAGAGACTGGGAATCCATGATGACAGAAAAAGCTTCTATATTCAACAATGGAATTACAAATTACAATCTCCTTAATGAAAAGTAAGAGGTGAATCCTTATAAAAGGAATCATGAAACCCTAAAAAGGGAAACCCTAAGGTTAGCTGAAGCAAACTAGAGTGAATAGGTGAGTTACTAATTAGATCATAATGATTTAATTAATAACCTGATAGACTATTACTCTAACAGTTTTTGTATATAAAAACCTTATAAAATTCAAAAAGAGATCAAGATCAAATATGATTGGCTGCATTAAATCATATTACAGCTACTTTCCCATCTGTCAAAATCTCTATAATCTCATTTGTTGGCAATTTTCCATGATGGCACCGAAGAAAATTCCATATTAAATTTTGGTTTACTTCTGGCGACTTAGCGACTGAGTGATCTCCTTGTCGCTTGATACTTTTGCTAATTATAGTTTCTTATTGATACTTAATGACTACCATTGGATCAATCATTATATCAATAGTTATCTCCAAGTCACCTGATCTTTTAACTTAACCATTCCTTTTATGGAGACATCACGAATAAACCTTTTCTGAACCATTCTTCACCTTGGGTCACATCTGGAGACTTGGTGACCATTGTTTCTCTATGTCGCTAGATGATTTCCTTAACTCATGCTTCATCCAGAGACCTCGTGACTAAACCTTTAGTCTCTTAATCTCATGATTATTTCATCTTTTTAATTTTCATTTATAGACAACGTGACTACTATTGATCTTTCTTTCCTCTGTATCTAACGGTTGTCGCTAAACCTTGTAATATTCATTACACACCCTAATTTTTCATGAGACTTAGTGACATAAGAATTATCTCTTAATCTCTGAATAATTTATCATCTGATCATTTAATCTGGAGACTCAGCAACTATCCTTGATTTTGCTTAGATCCCTGCATCTGACGGTTAGTATTAAGTCTCATAATATTTATATCAAACTTTAAAATGTCTTGAGACCTGGCGACTACATATAATATTAGCCTCTATTTCCTTTTGTCTCTTAGTTGCTGGAAGAAATTCACTTAGCCATATTATTTAGAGACTACCCGACAACCATTGGATCTATCTTGACTACATCTAACGGTTCTTGCTAAGTCTCATAAACTTTTATGTAAACCCTAAATCATCACGAGACCTGGCAACAACACTCTTTGTCTGATAATTGCCAAATGTTTTTATTTTATCAAACTTTAATCAGAGACCACGCGACTATACCCATTATTTTTATCATACTTAACTACGTGTCTCAATGTTATTCCTTGTCTCCTGATCGCTGAATAATTATTGACTCTTCAAATACTATAAGCGACTTCACGCTATCCATTAGATTTTATTTTGATCGGACGGTTGTCTCCAAGTCTCGCAATATTTTCTTAACTCATCTCTTGTTCTGACACTAAGCGACAACAGAAGAATTTTAACACTTGAACTTAACTCATAACCATGGGTTATATTTGGAGACAACGCGACTGCATAAGGTCAAAGTCACGAGATAAAATTACTAACCTTGATCTTATTTGGAGACTTCCCAACAACCATTGGATCTTTCTTTCAAATGGATGGTCGTCACTAGGTCTCATAATATTTAAAGCATATTCTTTTCCATTAAGAGATAGCACAACAAAGCCAATTTACTAAGTTTTGTAAACTTTTGGAATATTCTCTTTCTTTCATGAGACTTAGCGACTATCCTTTTAAGCACATGCAATTTTTTCAGGATTTAAGTACCAAAAAAGTAACTTCAAAATAGAACCTATTTAAGAAAATTAGGGCTTTTTTGCATTTTTGACTAGAAATGACTAGGCTTTAGGGTTTCTGGCCTTTTCAACTTGGTTTTGAGGTAAAATATTTATTTGCAGAAGTATACAATCATTTTCAACCATGACTTCAACTTTCTGGGCATAGGAATGACAGGTAAATTCAAAAAATTATAGGGCAAACTCAAAAACAGGAAGTACAACCAACACTCTCATTGACCTAAATCTAATCATCTTTTTGGAAATGGGTCCTTGACGATGTACCCTTCCTCTTGTTGACCTAAATCTAGATCATCGTCATCACTGGGTTCTTGTAGGATATTTCCTTCCTCTTGACCTAAATCTCAATCCAACCATCATCCCATATTGTTGATCTCTCTAGAAAAAGGCATCTTATTGTTGAATTTTTAATCTTGAAATTTGATTTTGGTTCTTGGTTATCATTCCTAATTCTCTCGATTGTTCTCCTCAAATTTTCCATGATTCTTTATATCATGGTATGCTGTGAATGGATGCACCTAGGATACGAAACTTGATCTTTTTGTTTTCTTCTTGTGAGTTAGTCAGATATGACCCTTGCATGTATGTAATTTGTTTGGGTTCACATGCTTCACTTGGAAAATGTCATTTTCTTGTGGTATTTTTGAGCATCATTTCCACCATGGCTCTTTTGGGACTCATGTGTGATGCTGGGGAAACCCCCGTGTGTCTTTTGTGTCAGTCATCTGCAACACCGGTGACAAGGCCTCATGTTCCTAGTAACCATGGTATGGTCTCTAGCATTTCTATATCAAAATAAGTGCTCAACTACATGGCAGTATTCCATCCCGGAATACCCCTCACTCAAGCTTCAAAAACAAAATCCGCCCATCCCCTCCTCAGCAAAGCATTTCCTTTTTTTAGTCCAATCAAATCCCATCCAAAGCACAAAGCCAACATCCCCATCAAATCCATCCCTTTTAGTCCAATCAAATCCCATCTCAAACCTAACCCTTCATCCTTGATGCAAACCTGACTATCACATCCCTCAATCTTCTATCCCCCCTTCCTTTTTCTTCTATCCTGTCTCTCCTAGTTGTCTTTTTGAGATGTCTCTAGGGCTTCACCTTTTTCCCTGTCACCCTTTTGAGGGGGCATCATACTGGTCATCCTATCCTAAATCTATCCTAATAGTTACTTTGGGGAAACTTTGTTCTAGCACTATGTCGAAGAGGGGAAAAATGTAGATACCTAAATCTAATTAACCTAATTTAATCATATTTAGTGCCTTCTAGGACACATTAGCTAAGTAATTAAGCATTACCTAATTGACCTATGTCATCCCCTAGCCCTGATTATTTCAATTAATTGGCTATAGTCCTGATTAATTATCAAAAGCAACCAATAGCTTAATAATTGATTAAAACCCCATTTCCCCTATTATTGAATGAATATTTTATTTATATAATTCATTTCATTAATATTCCCTTTAACCCCTAACCTAACCTATCTCAACCACCTAACCCTGAGTTCTAACTCAATCCAACCCCTTCACACATGCTAGCCTAACCAATCCCAACCACCTAACTCAGAGTTCAAACCAATCCCAACCTCTTCACCCTTGCTAATCCTATCTTAAACCCTAACCCTAATCCTAAACTCTCCCTAATGATGTCACATTCCTAATCTTTGGATTAGGAATTCAATCCCTTCCCCAAATTCAACTTTCTCAAGATCTTTCTTATCCCTTCACCCATACCTCATTCATGCTCTCATTAATGCCTCATAAATGCTCTTACACCCTCATTAATAACCTTATCTTCTAGATTCTTCTTGGCTCTCTTCCCTAAATGATCACATTCCTCCCTCTTTTTCAACCCAATCATATTGTGACACTTGTCACAATATGATGCACTTGAAGAAGCACAATCCATGTGCTCTCTTCTAGGTGCATCTGGACCTCTCCTCAAGATTGCATCATGGCCCTTGATTCCTTGAACCTGTTTCCTATAAAAGGAACCTCATTAATTCACTTTTATCATCCACATTCCATGCAAACTTATAATTCCATTTTCAGTTCATAATCACTCATCTTGAAGCTTGGATCCAGCATCCTTGAGCGCACATTCACACCAACAGACACATCAAAATCTCAAGCATAGCTTGGATTCTATTTTAGGGAGGTTTGAACTCCTTAGTTTCTTATGTTTTTTAAGTTTTGTTTGTGTCCAATCACGTATGTAGTTTTTGGTTATTTAGTTATTGAGCACTTTAATACTATTTTTGTATTCCTTTTTATAATTGATTTCCATAGCTTATACCGAGCAAGAAACCCGAGAAAGAATTACCAACGAACAAAACTACATTGTTACCTGATGGACAGACAATGCCGATGGACAGACAACCTCGATGGATAGAGATGCCTGAGGAAAACTAAAGTCAAGACCAAGATAACAAGGAGTTAAACACCGAAAATAACTGAAGTTCAGAAATGATAAAAGACTTAGCTGGCAAGAGCTAAATATGGAGTTAACTAGTTGAAAACATTGTTTTCATTGAAAATTTAAAAGAAAGAGATAAGCGAGAGTTTTAAAGATGTTTTATTCCAGATGTCAAGGAGAAATCTACAGGATAACACTGAAGTAAAGCTTTAAAGCAAAAAAGGTGAGAATTGCGGATCACTCCAAGAATAAGAAATTAAAGGACTTAGAAATGGTGAAATCATGTCTATAAAGAGACAAGCTAATTCATTATGAATGAGGGGTGTATAGAGAAGAAGATGCTGAAGAGAATACTATTGAAGGAAGACTTCATACAGTCCTGATCAATCAAGCTAAAGAACAGAGCTAAAGATTTCTGCAGATACTGAGCAACAAAGAAGCACAACATCACCGAGCAGAAAGAAGTGGAGTGAAGGTATTGAAAGGAAACATTGATCAAAAAGGTATTATGAGATTACAATAGATTTAAACATATGCAAGATTAAGTTGTTTATATGAACAGATCATATATTGTTTCAGTTTAACCATTGATTTAGAAAGTCTCTTAACCGAGAAGGATCTAACAATCCTTTATATATTGAGATACATCCCAAGGAGTATAAAAATGTTAATTCATGAAGATATCATAGTGAAATGCCAGATATCAAGTGATTAACTATTAGTGATAAATCCTCTAACAAGGTCACACTTAACAGTGTGTTCGTAACCTTTAACAGGGTTGGATCTTCACCGAGCTCACTTCAGAAGAGTGAAATTTTTGGTTATCGATCCCAAGTGGTTTTCCCCTTAATAGGGTTTTCACGTTAAAAATCCATGTGTCAAATGTGTTTATTAGTCATTGCTTTGATGTTTTTCTTTACAGATTGCTAAAATAGGATTGATCAGTAAACACTAAGTTATTTGTGATATTTCTATCAGGATTCAACTGTGTAGTTTTTTGAGTCAAACTCATTGACCCATAAATGATTTACACTAAGTTATTTATTTACTGTATTTCGGTAAATGATAGACTGCTAATCGGTAAAGAATAAGGTTTACCAGTGAATTTCAAGTAGTATTTATTTGGTAATATTATTTCAGGGAATACATCTTATGGGACTAAAGATAACTTGAGGTTTATATTTAAGATATAAAGTTTTGTGGTTGATTTTTTGGAATATTTTTTAGGCCACTGATTCACCCCCCCCACCCCTCTCAGTTATTCTAACAATATGGTAAGGGGTCATAAGGGGTCCTCAAAGACATTAATGTGTGCTACAACCCCTTATGAATTCTCAAGACCATCTATGACCCCTCTATCTACATCTTATGCGTTGTAAGGGTTTTTAAGGGGTCCTAAGGGTTCATAATTGTTTATTAAGGGGTCCTAGGACACATTAACATGTCCTACAAACCCTTATGACCCCTTAGGACCCTTTACAACCCCTATTATTTATTGTAAGGGGTCCTAGGGTGTCCTAATGGGTCATAAGGGGTCCTATGACACATTAATGTGTCTTAGGACTCCTTATGACTCCTTAGGGACCTTGAAGAACCCTCTCTCTACATATTAGGGGTCTTAAGGGTTGTTAAGGTGTCTTAGGACACATTAGACTCCTTACGACCCCTTAGGACCCCTTACCACAGACTAATTAATGCTAAGGGTCCCTATGGGGTCGTAGGTGGTCTTAAGGGGTCCTGTGACACATTTATGTGTCCTAGAACACCTTATGACCCCTTAGGAACCTTTACCATGCCTAAGACATATGGTAAGGGTTCCTAAGGTATACTAACAGGTCATAAAGGATCATAAGGGGTCCTAGGACCCTTACAACCCCTTAGGACCCTTGAAAACCATTACGACCCTAAGATGTTTCTCTCTCTCTCTCTCTCTCTCTCTCTCTCTCTCTCTCTCTCTCTCTCTCACCCCCCATGGATTAAGGTTACAATCAATAGTCCATTGGGTATCATGTTGAAGGCAATGTGTCGATTCCTAAAATTTGTCTAAGTCTGAAATTTCCTAAAAACCCTCAGAATCTATAATCTTTATCTTAACTCCTATGAAGGTGAAACCACTCTCCCTCTTTGTGCCTCCTTTTCCTATATTTACATAGGGCGTACACCCCATAGGGTGCATGCCAAATAGGGAAAATGCCCTACAAGGAGTATGCCCTATGTAGAAGATTGAAAACAACATAGGCAAGAACATTTAGACTTGGATTTGGCATATGCCCTATTTGGCATACACCCTATTTGGCGTGCACACTTTGTAATGCATTGGAATACACCAAGCCTAAGGATTGGATTTTCCTTGGGCATCTAATCCAAAGGCTTGGAGGTCTCAATAGGTATGAGACATTTTTCCAGCTAGCAAACAAAAAAATAATATATTTTTTACGTGTGCTCCCTATCAGGTTTGCACGTGGTTCAAGAACATCAAGATAAAGTGACATAAGAATCTAGATATCTCTATTAGCTATCTAACCATATAATTTATTTTGAATTCTTATTGTTTTAACCCTTTCATCTCTCATTTATTTTGTAAGTCTATTTGATTTTTGTCAAAAACCAACATGTAGTGTTTTGGGCATAGATTTTGGCATGTTCATCGAATTTTGAAACAAGTTACATTTTTAGAAACTAGACTCTATTTTACACTCTTTAAAAAGATATAATTTTTTAATTTTGATTAGTTTTCAGTGATTTCTAAGGGGAGCACTCACAAATTTAACATTTTCAGGATGTGTCCACTTTGGAAATTCGCAAAACATCATACATTCATCAAACAAATAGTAGAAAAATATGGGATAAACTAGGTGGTGTTAGCTAACTTCTCATTGGAGCGATTAATTTTTTTTTAAGTTAACATTTTAGTGGGAGCACCCCAGATGCTATGTTATGTTTTTACACAAAAATAAGACCACTTTTTGTGCTCCCCCTTTTTGAGTGCCTTAATCTCCACCATTTCTAAAATAAATTAGTAGTTTAGAAACTAGATTTGGAGTAGAACAACTCTTGTTCTTGTCACATTTTAAAATTTTGAGTCTAACTATCCTCAATTTATCATTGAAGTTTATAGTTTGTTGATTTCAAAAAAAAGAGTGGCATCTTATACCCCGTTTCTGCTACTCCATCTTTGTGCACTTACCCTATAGTATCCTTGCATGCAGACTCGAACAAGATCCATGGAACGATCCAACACCAACAATGACCACACTATTTTCTACTTATCTATTTTTCTAACACTATCTAATTTTCAAAGTCCATAAATTTATATTTAGTAGGGACAAACATGTACTACTTAAATAGATAGGCAATAAAATTATGTTTAATGTATTTTATTAACCGTGCAATTTTGGATGATTTATTATTTGTAGAGATAATTTTGTTATCTTTTTTTTCTTGTTATCGTATATCAATAGAAACAAAATAGTTTCAAATTTAAAAATATTCAAATAGATAAATTTCTTGGAGGGGAATCATACCAATAGACATTATAACTGACTTCACACACCCACATACCCTAAATTGTACATAGGATTTCAACAACACATCAGATTTCAAGGGCACACAAGATTTCAACAATTCTTTTTGGTTGTCGCTATATGTGACTTAATTGTTAATAGTTATTGATCTTAAAGATGTCCCAATAGCCATGCACTACAAACACCTCAAAAATTAGCAATGATATGCACAAATGTACAATTAGTCATTCAAAAATTCTCACCACTGGGAATACAAATGAGCCACTATTGGTAAATGATATTTTTTTTAATGGACTTTCACTAAAAGGTTATTGTTTTTCAACTGTTTAAATATGATGAAACACTCCTAATTGTAAAAATTATTGCAAATGTAGTCAAACCTAAATTGCTTCTTTCAAGGTGTGTATCTCCAAAGACATCTCTATTGCACATTCTCTCTCCTATTAATATACATTTTTGTAATTTTAAAAAGTGACTAAAATAAGACAATACATTTTGGTGAAAAAGAAGTAAAGAATTATTTAATAAATTTGGTGAAATAGATTGTTTGAAAACTCAATATAATTGTTTCTCTTTAGGACAGGTTGGTATGGTTTAAAGAAGCAATACACTTTTTTCCTTCATAATTTTGATTAAAAATTAGAGATTTATTTTTGTGCTTCATAAAAAATTGAGATGTGGACTTGTTTATGATTTAAAAAGATTGGTATAAATATTAATCAAATTGTGATTGAATGGAATTTTTGAAAGTGTGATCTTTTATGATTATAAAATATCAGTATTTAAGATTGAATCAAAATGATAAAATGTGAGCAAATGAAGAGATATTTTTTCTAAAGAATCATAACAAAGAAGTGATAACAAAATTATGATGAAACATTAAATTTATTAATTAATTTTAATTATTTAAGATTTAAATAAATTTATTAATTTATCTTAATTATTTAAGATTTAAATAAACTAATAATATTATAATTAAATAAATTTGATTAAAAATGATGAAAAGGTCGACTTTATTTGTACAAATATTACCTTTTTAATAATTGTATTTGTATACAAAAAAAATTTCTATCTTAAAGAAGGTTGGTATGATGATTAAGAGGTAATTGTTTCTAGGCTATTTTATTCAAAATGTTTCTCGTTGTAAAACTTTATTGTAAATGTAGTTAAACTCAAGTTGTTTCTTTGGCAGTTCCTACATTTCTATTGTACATTCTTTCTTCTATTAATATATGCATTTTTTCTTTATGGACAAAGATAGTACATTTTTTAAGATCATTAAAAGAAGCAATAAAGAACTATCTAATAAATTTGGTAAAAATAGAGTGTTTGAAAGTTCAATATAATTATTTTCCTTTAAAAAAGGTTGGTATGGTTTAGAAAAACCTTCATAATTTTGATTAAAATTTTGAAATTTTTGATAGTATCAATATTTATGATTTTAAAAGATCGGTATAAATTGAATTTAATTAAAAATATAATTACTTATGGCTAAAAAAATCAATATAAATATAATTTAAGAGTGGAAAAAATTGTCTCAACCATCTCAACTAATTTAACATTTGTCCTAAAGGTTTTGAAACTATAAAATAATTTCAATAAATTTAATTAAAATGATACATGATTTTTAATTATAATCAAATTTCACAAATAATTATTTATTTTCTTTTTTTGCTTTATTTCACAAAAAAATTCATTTCATAAATTGTAATAAGTATCGCTCAATTGAAAAAAAAAACATATTATCTTAAATTATAAGTACTAGGAATGTTAGTGCTTCATGAAATTGTGTATATAAGACCCCAAATTTATTAGCGAATCAACATCAAGAAAAATAGTTTTGATGATTTTGTAACTTAAAAATTTCACATATATACTTTAAAAAAAAATGAAAAATTTTAAAAATGAAAAATACTTTATTGTAATTGATTGATATAATTTGTTTTAATAACTAGTTAACAAAAACTCATTGCAATAGCATATGCAAATAGTAATATTAAGAATTATCACTTACCAACCATCCATTTTAATTCTCCCTTCCCATAATAGACTTAAAATACTTCTCAAATTTAATTATCAACTAAGTGTGTTACTCATCGTACTTATCAAATCTTTAAACCTAATTTATTTTAGTATTCAATGCTCCAACAAAGTTGTCGAGTCCTCAAAGTTTTCTTTCCATATCCATGATTCACAAGCTAGCTATGACTTTAAATTGTAACTTTTAAAAAAAAAAAATGAGAATGAATCACTTTCACACCATAACCGTAGCCATCATGAAGTGTTTGAACTATTTTTTTAAATAGGTCACCCCCAAATCATATTAGTTGTCCAATGATAACACTTTATTTTTTAACAACTTTTTACATTTATATAGTTCTAAAATATTTTGAATTTTCTATTATTGAATTTTGCTACTATTGTTTATAATATTATATGTGCAACTAATT
>MU224951.1:9534106-9549056 GCA_018584345.1 Thuja plicata | reverse complement strand
AGATAATCTATCATAGATAGTTTTTGTTTTGTCCAACAATCTACAATAGATTAGATTATCTGTTCCAACTATCTACGATAGATTATAGATTTTAATTTTGTCATAAACATCTTGAATCACATTCTATCAAACATAGATAAAAAGATTTTAATTTTATCATAAACATCTTCAATCAAATTCTATTAAACATAGATAAAACTAGGTCAAAACAAATACTAGTTTACAATAGATTATCATACTCTGTGATTATCTATTCCAATAGAGAATTATCTGTTCCAATTATCATACTCTGTGATTATCTGTTCCAATAGAGAATTATTTGTTCCAACTATCTACAATATATTATATAAATTTTGTCATAAACATCTTGATTCACATTCTATAATCCATTGTACATAGTTGGAACAGCTAATCTATTGTAGATACTTGGAACAGATAATCTATCATAGAATAGTTTTATTATTGTAGATACTTGGAACAGATAATTGTTCCAACTATCTACAATAGGTTATATAAATTTTAATTTTGTCAAATACATCTTGAATCACATTCTATTAAACATAGATAAAACTGGGACATAACAAAAACTATTTTACAATACAATATCTGTTCCAACTATCTATGATAGATTATATAATTTTTTTCATAAACATCTTGAATCACATTCTATAATCTATTGTTGCATTTCCCATGGTTGATTTGCTGCATTTCTCCTGGTTGATTTTATGCAGGTTAATATTTTGATTATTTTTTGTTTAGGCATTATGACAGCAAGAAAGAGAAGAAGCAAAAGAGTGACCAGAAAATTGAAGACCCATTATCCACGGGGCATTAAATTACATGTTGACTTTGATGATGGTGACCATTCAACCAACCCAACTCTTGATAAGACAAACTGTATTGTTGCTGCTACAAATGCAAAAACAACAGATGTTGCTCTAAAATCTTCTCAACAACATAGAAAAAAAAAAGGTGTAATGAAAATCAGTGGACAGAAGAGGATATGGAATGTGCTATTGAAGATGTTGAAGATAATTCCTATTCCATAAGAGCAGCAGAAAAAAAGTGGGGAATCCCTGCTAGTATTTTATCATATTGGCTTGCAGGATTGGCAACAACAAAAACAAAGGGTCCGCCAACAATCCTCTCTTTAGAGGAAGAGTTGGAGGTTGTTGAGTGGCGTAATGATTTGGCTCAGATTGGTCATGGATTAGAGGTTATTCACCTGAAGTCACATGTGGCACACATCTTCCAAACAAGGCCAAATCCATTTAAGAATGGCTTACTAGGAAGATCATGGTGGGTGGGATTCCGTAAATGTCATCCTGATTTGACAATTAGGACTGCAGAGGGTCTAGATAGAGATAGAGTAGTGATGCTTCGACCAAGTATTGTGGCAGATTTTTATGACAATTTGGAGGTATTGTATAATGTTAATCATTATGAACCAACCAACATATGGAATTGTGATGAAACAGGGGTGCAAGCTAATAGAAACTATGGGATGCAAGTGATCGCAAAGCTGGGTAGCAAAAGTGTGCCTCAGATCCTCTCTAAAAGTAGAGAATGGATCACCATACTGTGTTGTATAAATGCAGCAGGTCATAGCATACCAGGGTTTTATCTTTTTAAAGCAAAAAGAAAACTAAAGAATTACATTGCCAACTGTGAAGTAGGGGCATGCATGGCAGCCTAGGCACATGCTTGGATGACCAAAGAGTTGTTTTTAAATTGGTTGTACCATTTTGATAGGTCTGTTCCAGGTGGGGCTTCACCCTCAAATAGACATCTCCTCATATTTGATGGACATGGAAGCCATGTTGCCGTAACCACAATCCATGAGGCAAGATCTCTAGGCATAGATCTTCTTACATTTCCTACCCACACTAGCCATAAATTGTAGCCTTTATATGTGAGTGTCTTTTCTCCATTTAAGACATATTTCAAGTTTGAGAGATCAAAATGGATGGCCAAACATCCACACATAGAAATAAGGAGAATAGAATTGGTAGAACTTGCAAGCAAAGCTTTCAAACTTGCCCTTGCGTCTGACAACATTACTCCTAGTTTTAAAAGGACTAGAATTTGGCCATTAGATAGAGATGCTCTTTGTAATGAAATGAAACTAAGTGATGGATTCAATGTTTCAGATGAAAAAGATGCTGCTAGAATTGCAAGCATCTTGAGATTGGCTGGGTATGAAGATGATGCTATTGAACAATGCTTGACACAAATGGAAACAGAACAAGCTAATGTTCTAAATGAAAGTGACTTGGATGATGATACGAGTTTACCAACACAGTTTGATCCACCTAATTGGGTTAAAGAAGGAGCTCAAAACTTGGGAGTGCAGATTGATTTCCAAAATGAAGAAATTTCATTATCCATGTCTTCTCCACCACCAAATGAAGATATTTCATTATCCATGCCTTCTCCACATCCACTGCCAAGATCTAAGGTGGTTCATTATTATGCAAAAACAACAGATTGGGAAACTTCAAATTTGGAACATAATGAAAATGAAGATGCCCAAGTTCAACACAATCTAGAACCAGTGAGGACATCTACATCCATTGAGATAGAAGATGAAGAGATGTTATGCAGTCAAGGATCTTTAAGAAATTTTCTAAAGCTACCAATTGAAAGGGTTACAAATAGATCAATTCCTTCAGATAATACTACTCTTAGATTGGGGAGGAAATCTCAAATACTTACATCCAATGAGTACATAATTTTTCAAGAGAAGCAAGAAGCAAGAAAGGCTGAACTTGAAGAATTGAAGGCAAGGGAAAAAAATAGTTGGAGGCAAAGAAAATTCATCAGATTGAGTTGAGAAAAAGGAAAGAAGAGGAGAAACTTGAAAGAAAAATAATAAAACAGAGGAAGCAATAGATAAGGGTACAATAGCAAAAGGAGAAGGAGATGAAAAAGAAACAAAGGCAGGATTGAATAAAAGGTAAGCTAGAAAAAGAGCAGGTGAGAAAGGGACTTGCAACTACATTTGAGGGGATTACTTCATCAACAACCTTGCCTGAACATCACCAAACTGTAAGATACCTGCTCAACATTTTAACTCCTGCATATGGTACTGTTAATAACCTCCAAGTTGGTTATGGTAGCAACTCAACAGGGCTACACAGTACTCCATCAACCCCCCTACCTAAATATCATCAAATATTGAGAGATATGTATAACATTCTAACCCCTACCTATGCTGGCCTTAACAACATTCAAGCTACTTCTAGCCACAACCCCCCTCACTCTCCAACCAAACAATTCCAGTTTGCTGGACAGTGAGATGAAAACATGTTTGGCCATATAACTCCTATCACTCCACAGGTTGACCCAGCTAGTCCAAAAAAACCAATTGCAAATAGTCCTATGGAGGAGCTAGAACCCTTCCCTGGATTTATGGTGAAATAATAAGGATGCAGAGTGGACTTTGGTGTTTTGGACAAAGAATGGCTTTTTTCCAGCTATGTGACTTTTATTTTGCAGACCATGCTTATTTTCCAATGCCTACAAGCTGGTCATTTGGTGATGTCTACAATACCTCTATTTCTGACTATGTGACTTTTTTTGGCAGACCATGCTTATTTTGTAATGTTTACTAGCTGGTCATATTGTAATATCTATATATCAATGTGCAGAGTGAACTATTATAATTAAATCTACACATTGTTATATAAATTTATCTTCCAATATAAAAATATACAATAAACAAATAGGTTTGTGACTTTTTTTGGTAGACCATGCTTAGATTATCAATGTTTACTAGTTGTTCATATTGTAATATCCATATATAACATTACAATAACATATATACCAATATTTACTAGTGATGTCTTCATTTTAATAGTTACAAATTCCTGAGATGGGCTTCATTGTCTGTATATTTTCTTAATAGTTAAAGGGAATCTCATTGTTTATCTTTCACATTTTTTATTTTATGGGTATCTACTGCATTATTTTTCTGTGTCTGTTTCATTTCCTTCATGCTCATTACAAGAAACTCTGAGCATTTCTATTTTTAAATCCAAAACACCTAACATACAGCAGCAGCAGCAGCAGTAACTAAAAAAGAAAACATATGTAAAAGGGAAAAAAAAATGAACAGAACAAGTCTTAAAGAAATTCCAATGAAATGTTAATGTAATTCTACAAGGATCCATGACAAATAGACTTGACCTTACCTCTACTCGAAGATTAGCAAATGACAGAGTGTTCAAACTATCAAACATTGAGAAGAATTAAACTATCTCACACTACATACATTTTGAAGCAGGGAATAAAATAGAAAACATGAGGTTCAGACCATTTTTAAATCCCAAACAAATAACACACAACAGTAACTAAAAAATCAAATATATGTAAAAGGGAAAAACAAATGAACAGATGGGTCATTGCCCCGTAAGGTCAAATAGACTTGACCTTACCTCTACTCGAAGATTAGCAAATGACAGAGTGTTCAAACTATAAAACATTGAGAAGAATCAAACTATCTCACACTACATACATTTTGAAGCAGGGAATAAAATAGAAAACATGAGGTTCAGACCATTTTTAAATCCCAAACACCTAACACACAACAGTAACTAAAAAATCAAACATATGTAAAACGGAAAAACAAATGAACAGATGGGTCATTTCCCCATAAGGTCAAATATACTTGACCTTACCTCTACTTGAAGATTAGCAAATGACAGAGTGTTCAAACTATCAAACATTGAGAAGAATCAAACTATCTCACACTACATACATTTTGAAGCAGGGAATAAAATAGAAAACATGAGGTTCAGACCATTTTTAAATCCCAAACACCTAACACACAACAGTAACTAAAAAATAAAACATATGTAAAAGGGAAAAACAAATGAACAGATGGGTCATTGCCCCGTAAGGTCAAATAGACTTGACCTTACCTCTACTCGAAGATTAGAAAATGACAGAGTGTTCAAACTATCAAACATTGAGAAGAATCAAACTATCTCACACTACATACATTTTGAAGTAGGGAATAAAACACAAAACATGAGGTTTAGACCATTTTTAAATCCCAAACACCTAACATACAGCAACAGCAGCAGTAACTAAAAAATCAAACATATGTAAAAGGGAAAACCAAATGAACAGATGGGTCATTGCCCCGTAAGGTCAAATAGACTTGACCTTACCTCTACTCGAAGATTAGAAAATGACAAAGTGTTCAAACTATCAAACATTGAGAAGAATCAAACTATCTCACACTACATACATTTTGAAGCAGGAAATAAAACAGAAAACATGAGGTTCAGACCATTTTTAAATCCCAAACACTTAACACATAGAAGTAACTAAAAAATCAAATATATGTAAAAGGGAAAATCAAATGAACAGATGGGTCATTTCCCCGTAAGGTCAAATAAACTTGACCTTACCTCTACTCGAAGATTAGCAAATGACAGAGTGTTCAAACTATCAAACATTGAGAAGAATCAAACTATCTCACACTACATACATTTTGAAGCAGGAAATAAAACACAAAACATGAGATTCAGACCATTTTTAAATCCAAAACACCTAACATACAGTAGCAGCAGCAGCAGTAACTAAAAAATCAAACATATGTAAAAGGGAAAATCAAATGAACATATGGGTCATTGCCCCGTAAGGTCAAATAGACTTGACCTTACCTCTACCCAAAGATTAGCAAATGACAGAGTGTTCTTGTGTCGACAGACACATTTGCAAGGTTTCATTCTTCTATTTTGCTACATCTTCCGCCTCCACTTCTTCTGCTCTATATTCTGCTCGACAAACACTCGAAACCATGGCATAGGCGGCATCTTCCCTACTCGAAAACTATTGGGGCAACTGTTCAGAACTAATGCCTTGCCCAGAAGAGAACTGACCTTCGCAAAACACATCTATTTTTGGCAACAGATGACATTAAGTTTCGGCGGCAATGTGGAGGAGAACAGCTTGGGTTCGACTAACAAATGACACTTTTCATTTTAGGGTTAGGTTAAGTGGCATGTAAAACAGGTACATTGCAATGTAATTTTAGGTTTTAAATGATTAAAAATAAAATAAGATGTGTAAATTAAATAGATAATGAGAAAATAAATAAAGAATACATTTATATAATTATTAATGTTGTATAGCATAATTAATAAATATTACTTGTTCATATATATATTCCATTTTGAAATTTAACATATCAACATGTTCAATTATTGGGACATCTTCAACCAAAGATGGGGGGTGTTAAGTGACTACGATAGGTAGGGGGTTAGAAAATTGACGTTTTTAACACTTTTTCCTTCAACAAATAAAAACTATATCAAATATGATAATCACGACCCGAAACCTTAGTTATAAGCAATTAACTAGTTGATAAAGACATCATAAGATTTTTGGACAGTTTTATCATTGTTAAGTTAGGGTTTGATAAGCCCAAAGTTAGGGTGCACGACTACTGGGTCCTCTCCCCTAGATCAGTGGCACTGGCTATGGGGCAAGAAATTTGCACCAGCCCCATTAGCTCCTGCAATGACTCACTCCTATGTACGGTGTATGGACCCCTACCCAATGAGCATGTCCATCACATTATAGATTAGACTTGTTTTTTTTGTTTGATTTACATTGATAAATTTTATTTTTAAATTATGATTTTTTTGTTTGTTTTAGTTTTTTTTGATGCTTTTAATCATTTATAATATAGTATTCTTGTTATTTGCAGTATAATAGAATAAATTATATTATAAATAATTAATAATATTAAGCAGTAAATTATTTTAAATTACGTATAATATATAGAGATAAAATAATAAAATGAATACATAATTAGCCGATAGGCTATTTGTGGGACCTTTGCTCCCTAAAAAATTAATTTTATGCCAGAAAATTGTCATCCTCTCCACCTGTAAAACCCTTCGAGAACATCATAATCTGCAATATCATATTCAAAAATTATAATTTCCATCATCGCTGAAAGTGATCTGATTAAAAAATACATACAATTCATCTTATAAACAATCTTTTACAAAATGCTAACTTAAAACATCAAAAATATATGAATACCTTATCCGTTGCAAAACTCGGCTCAAACACACGCCCTCTGTTGTTTTCTATAAAAACCCCACTCGAACACAAAATTTGAAAACTATCTCTTGTTGTGCTTGTTTCCTACCAAAGCCCTAACTTGGATACAAACTTTAAAAAGTGTCTATGTTGTATCGACAAATATAATAATTTAATATTTAGAGTAGTAAAAATAATTAGCCGATAGGCTATTTGTGGGAGCTTTGCTCCCTAAAAAATTAATTTTATGCCAAAAAATTGTCAGCCTCTTCATCATACATATTTTAAAAGTGGATATTTCTAAAATAATTTTGGAACGTTCTCATTTTTCCTGTATGCAATTTTGGGAAAGTTTTGTTTTTGTTTTTGTTTTGGGTTTTTTTGGGGTTTTGGGGTTTTTTTTGCACATAAATTTCAAAAAAGGAATAGATGTTTAAAGTGAATATTTCTAAAATAATTTTGGAACCTTCTCATTTTTCCTACATGCAATTTTGGGAAAGTTTTTGTTTTGGGGTTTTTTTGCACATAAATTTCAAAAAAGAAAAGTAGGGGAGAAACAATTGATTTGTGAGTTACAAATGAAAATTCGAAGCTTGAGATTTTGTGCTCTGTCCTTCTTTTGCATGAGAATTTTTTTGACACCATGTTTGTGATGCAAAAACTTTTCAACAAAACGGTCTTTAGGTAGACACTACGCTCAAATCTGTGCTTTCATATTTTGTATTTTATATGCTCAGGTACTTCAAACCATAATACCTGTCCAAAAACATCATGTATTTTACTTTGATGAATGAAAATGCTTTGTTTAATGTGCATGTGTGAGGATGGTGGGATGGTGGCGACTTCACAGCTACTCAAAAAGGTTGTGGAATTCAGTTTTACACCCTGACATTTGTATTTATTACGATTTGGAATATCAATGTTAATAAAAATTTGTACAGAATATTTTTATACATGCATTTTTCAATTTTGAGATATGAGTATAATTTTTTTTCTCAACCTTTTTCAACTTTGCCTATTTTTATATTAATTGATCCTTTATGTGGAATCCTTACTAAGTTTAGTGTTTCAACAACACATTGTGTGCTTAGTGCTTCTACCACAACATCTCACTTATTTAATTTAATCTTCTTGTGGCATAATGGTTTCTTGAAAATGGTATTCATCCTATTAAATTGAATATACGATGAATATCTATTAGTTTAAAAATAAATTATAATTTCTTTTTTAACAGGGAGAATGACTCATAAAGAGAATGACAGGTAGAAGAGAGTTCTTTCTAAGAAGCAAACAAAATTTGGTTACAAGATTACTATTTTAATGTTGTTTTTGATAAGGAATGTTGCAATAGAATGAATGATTTCCAAACAACTAAATTCTATGTGTTGGTGTGATATTTTTTTAAATGGTAATTTTATTGTCTTCTAATCTATCCATTATTGTAATTTTTCTTAATTATTTGGCTTGGGTTACAAACTTTTGCATAAGAAGCATCCTATAACAAAGGCATATGTAAGAGCTTTGTCTATGTTAATTTTGTGTCATTTTTTTCTTACATGCATGACAAGTTTCATTTTCTTTGGAATGATTTTGTTTGAGCTAGACCATCCATTTTCTCAGGGCTTAGATTATGTTGATATATTTGACATTTTTATCTTCATTTTCAATGTTGTTTAATAACTTTTTGGTGATAATATGTCTTTGTTTACCTTTTACAATTTTCATTCTAAATCCATTTTAATCTATAGCCATGCATTCTCTAACAACATCTCATGTTTATAATAGTTTAAAAAAAGAAGAAATTAGATAATATTTTATTGATTTATATATTGATTTTTACATTAAAAAGAGGAAAAAGGATAATAAGATTTTTCTTTTAAATTATATAAAATTATATCATAATTAACATTTAATTATTAAATGGGGTGGATCTTTGTGACATTGTTAATTGGATACAATAAAATTATGTACATGCAAAACTAAAAAATAGAATAAAAGTTATTTTTTTCTTATGAAAGTAGTTGTTTAATTTAGATTTTATCCATTAACATATTTTAAAATCATATTATAACTTCATTATTTTTAAAAGTACATAATAAATATTTTAATAATTTTGAAAATTAAAATTTATTTTGATTATATAATAAAATCTAACTTTAATCTAATTTATGTTTATTATTTTTTGTTATTTAACTAGTGTAGGTCTTTAAGGTGCATGTTTATTTTTTATTACTTTTTATTTTAGATTTCTTATGTACAACATTAGTGATCTATTTTGTGTGTTATACAAACTAATTTTAATTAAATCTCCTATTTGCTAATTGTTGCATGCACAAAAGCATGCGACTGCTACTATATTATTATTATAAAATTTTAATTAGGGTATTATATCTCATGTCTGATGACATTAATTTTCTATTGGTATGCAAACAACACTTTTGGTAAGCATACACCTAAAGACAGGATAAAGAGAAAACCAAAAATCAGATATAAAGAGATCACCGAAAACTGCTAAGTACAAAAAGAACCGACGATACAACTTTGTGTGTACCAAAAATGCAAAGTTACAAGGATAAAGAGGAACCCGACGTGCAGGACATAGTGCAAACCAAGAAACAGTTAAAGAGAAAACCTATAGAACAGTTCAAAAAAGGAACCTGAGAAATAGTCAACTGATTTTAGAAGCATAACCAATCGATAGAAACTGAGAGTTAGTTGCAGCCCGCAAAAAGTGGATCTGACTTCCACGTCAGATAAAAAATTCTTATTCTATTTATAGAATCTTAAAATTTTTTTTAAACCATTTCTTTAGGGACAAGAAACATGAATGTAAGTGCTTTAATCATTCTAACTGATTTAAAACACACAGACTAGGAGATCAAGGTAAAAAGTTGTAAACCTGATCTTAGAGTTAATATTATTTTTCGTGAAACTTGATGATGTCAATCCATCTTATAAATAGATGATGCAATCATTCATTATACATAGGTGAATATAGAAGAGAGGATGAATGAAGCCTACGATCACATCTATGGATCAGATTGAAAGTTTCAAGAACCAGAACAACAAAAGGTGAATTTGGTTATCAGAACCAAGAACAGAGGCTACCGAGAATCGGAGGTATTATTCAATCACATTAGGTGATAATATTATTCATGTAAACTTAAATGGATTTGTATCAAGGATAGGAGATTGCATTTACCATGTCAAAATTGTAATTTTCTATTATTCTAACAACTGGAGCAAAGTGTAAAAATCTTTTCAAGGAAGGTGGATTTAACAGTCCAACTACAAATCTCTTAACCAAGTGCACACTCAACAGTGTTGCTAAAGCTCTTAACCGAGTAGATTTTAATAGGTCTCAATAGATACTCTTAACCAGGTAGATCATCAGAAGTGATCAAATTGTAAGCCTTAACTGGCCCCTTCCAATCTACAGATAGTGAAGATTTTGTGGGTGTCATCCCCACCGCAGTGTTGACTTCCTAACAGGAGTTTTCTGTGATATCATATCTTGTGTTATGTGTCAATTACTTTCATGAATGTTTCTATGAATGTTCACATGTATGTTAAGTTTATAAATTGATATAACTCACATCAAGATAGTATAGATTAGATGAATGGATATACAATTGATTACACAAAGATTAATTGATAAAAGGATACAAAAGTTTTAGAGGTACTAATTCACCCCTCCCCTCTTAGTACACACTTCCCATTAATTCCAACAATTGGTATAAGTACTAAGTCTCTTCTTTAGAAAATCTTAAAGGCTTAAGAGAAAATATCATATAATGGAGAAGTACAGACTCGACAAGAATATTGAAAATAAAAAGATAGAAATTTAGATGTGCTATGAACAATATAAAGAAGCTAGAATCAACATGAGACAACTGTTAGATGAAAGAAATATTATGGCATCTCTCTGTAATGAGACAGATTATGATGAGGAAGAGATACCAAATTTCTTTGAGTCTTCAAGATCAACTACAAGCAAAGCATCAGATACATCAGAAGAAAGCATCACAAGCCTAACTGAAATCAATCTACATCTGGTTGGAAAAGTTAAATCTCTACAAATCAGTCAAGAGACACATATGGTAAGGATGATTGATGTCATGAACAATACTAGACAAGTTGAGAAAGAAAGAACGCTATCTATTGATGATAGAAGAAAGATTACAGAAAAGCTACAAGAAAAAGAATCTGAAATACAAAGACTTATAGAGCATCACCATGAGATTACAAATCAGATTATTCTTATGAGTCAAGAGGCAAACAGAATAAATGTTGAAATCATTGAAAGAATAGAATTTATTGGTGAGCTAAGGGATGAGAATAAAAATTTGAAGCATGAAATAAGAATTCAGCAGCAGCATAATGAAATTATCAAGAAAGATAAAGAAAGAAATAAAAGAATGGATAATTTTCTTGAAGGACAACAAAGATTCAAAAACAACACCGGTCTAGGTTTTACCGAGAATGGAGAATCATCAAATCAAACTAATCCAAAGAATGTCTATACAAATCCAAGACCAAGAAAGCTGACATGCAATCACTATGGAAAGAAAGGCCACACATCAAATGTATGCAGAGGAAAAATGAAAGGTATTCCTAAATCTACATCCTCATTTATAGGATTTTGTTATAAATGTAATAAGAAATTAGGACATAAAGCATATGAATGTAAGTCTGAGATGAAACAACCAAAGAAGGAAACCTACATGGACAAATACTACGCTACTTGAAAAATGAATGGGCACACAACTCTTGAATGTTGGAAAAAGAAAAGGCAAGTATGGAAGCCTAAAGGTCAAGGAACTCCCTATCAACCGAAAAGAGTCGGTAACCAGTATGTATGAGATTACAACACTTGGACAAATTGTACAACATGTGGAAGATCTGGTCACATTGCTGCAAACTGTATGAGACAATGGACTAGAAAGTCTAGAGGTTGGACTAACCCCAGAATGACATGCTTACACTGTCATAAAGTTGGTCATCTCAAGAAATACTACAAAGATTGAATGACAGAAACTAGCACATATCCCAATGGAAATACCATTGAAGACATCCGAAGAGCAAGAGACAAAATGTGGAAAAGAGCTTCAAACAATGATGAAGCTAGACCAAGAAATGCAAATGGTGACACCCCATCCAATGGATCCAGTGACATCACCACCCCCACCTAAGAAGAACAAGTAAGTACGGAACTGCATTGCCCCAAGTTATTATTTTACATCAATTCCATAATATGTTGATAAAATGCCAAATTAGCATAAGTAAAGATGCATCATGGTATTACTTGTTAAAATTTGTGATAACTATGCTATTGGACATACATACTAAAATCCGTCGGTATAAACTCAAAGATGAGACTGCCTACACTTACTGAGAAGCATTGGTTAACATAAGAAAGAAAATTTTCTAAGTGTAAACTGAGCCTCGTCAGTAACTGAGCAAAGTGAACAAGTTGTTTGCAACATCGAAACCCATCGATAAAAGTGAAGAATTGAACAACCACCTCGAAACGTCATATTGTCACCGAGAAGAAAGAAGTTAATTTCTTAATCGATGAACTTTGTCTTCATACAGTGAGGATTTGGTAAAGAATTAATTACATACTTTTTAGGTCAAAAGGATGACGGAACATACTCATTGTTGACCATGACCAGAGTAGAGCGACGAGAGCGATTTTTGTGCAATCAGCGACAGGATCACAGAGCGACATCAACTCAACCACCAACACTCCAAAGTAGATCAAAAACAACTATTGGTGTATAGAGTAAGTTCTACAAAAACCAACAACTCTATTTCATGCATTTCACAGAAAACCCTAAATCTGAAAATATGGCTACAACTTCAAGAACCATGAAATAAAAGAACACCAAGAAGGACGAGATTAAAATCATTGAGAATTCGACATGTGAAGAACCAAATTACAAGATTCACCCTGAGGTTGCTTCACAACCCGATGATGCTAGAGCATTCTCATGAATACCAGCTAGGGTTTTTCTTGTTGAAGACGTTCGAGCATTCATACACTGCAAAATTGCATAAATCGGTGATTCAGAGGTTGAACAAGCTTATAAGAAGCTATGCAATAAAGATGGAACATTGAAATATGAGCATAAACATATAGAAGTGAAAGGGCTCACTAATGCCCTACTATTCTTGAAGGTCTTCAAAATTGTGCAGATTCGGTTAGTACTGAGCCAAATGCACAATCACAAACCATGGCTAGATGAACCGAAGATAATAACCTGAGATGTTATCAGTGTAGTCACCGGTTACCCTATAACTGAAAAGGTAAAAGCACTAAAGTATCCACCAAAGGCTGAGATTGAAAATATCATAGGAGCCAAATGGGATGGAAGAGGATTGAAGGTTTCCACCATTACCAATGATGAAATTAAATTTGGTGCATGCATTCTAGGCTACAAATTCTTTCAAGCTAGCAGGATGAACAACATAACATCTGGTGCGGTATACATAGCATACAAGATTGTGAAGAAGGGAACTCATTTGGAATTATCCGAACTTCTATTGAACTAGTTAGAAGAATATTTTAAGACTATAAGGAATGCAAAGTCAAACACATGTAAGTTTGGCTCACTCATAATGTGCATTTTCGTCTACTTCCAAGAAACATTCCCATTGGTGGGAGATGTGAAATGGGATAGCACAAAACTAGTCACCATGCATATCAGTGAACACATAGCCTCACTAGGAGATAATTTTGAGACATTCATGGATGAATACTTTAATGTATTCAAAGACCAAATGTAGAAGAGTGTAAGGATCCCTGAGCAACTCATTGAGAAGTTTAAAGATGAAATATGTATCATGGTTGATACAGACCACACTTATATCAATCCCTCTATACCGAGGAGAGCATGGCTTTAACCTTTAGAATATGAGATAAATATAGATCAAGAATCTAAAGCAATTGATGCCTTGTTAAATGAACCACTAGATAAGAAACACCCTAAGTTTGGAACTTATGAGGAGGCCAAATCAAGAATAAAATTTGGCCTGGTTGTAAAGAAAATTGTTAGGAAAAAGGACAAAATGGTCAAGAACCTTAAGAAGATACTGTCGGCAACAGAGGAAGAAACCAAGAAGGAAGAAGAAGCTGAAGAGGAAGAATAAATCAAAGGACAGCTACCTATCGGTGAAGCTGAAGAAAAGAATGACTCTAAGGCCATAGAGTCAGATTCACTACCTCCTCCACCAACCAAGAAGCCAAGGACCACAGCTACTTCTAGAACAAGAATAAAAACATCTAAGGATTCAAGTCCTTCACCTTTGAAGAAAGGAAAAGTAAGAACATACAAGAGGAAAGTGGCCACACCGAAGAGAGGGCCAAACAAAAGAATAAGGAATCTCATCAGAACCTGAGAAGACATTGAAGACACCGAGAAAGATGAAGTTGTAGAGGTATAAAATGTCAAGGTTAAAGCTCCAGAGAGCATTGATGACATATGCAAATCTATTGCAAATTCAGGATCTATTACAGATTCTAAGATAAGAAGATGGTTGAAACTAGATCCAAAAGATGAGAACAAAGTTGAAGACACCATCATAGAAAAGATGTACAAGTTCAAATATGTACCAATTCAATTTGAAGGCAATAATGTACCAAGGGAACTCTTAGACAGACTATACTCTAGATGGACATTTGCTTTGAAGAATGAGAAGGAAATAAGAGAAAGAGTACTTGTTACTCACATACCTTCTGAATCTAAGAAAGAAGAAATTGATGAGATGATGGAGAACCACAAAAAGGAGTTCTCACCCAAGTTGAGAGCCTACAAATTTCTTGAAGGGAAGCTTATAAAGCTTGAACAAGAAACCCACAAGAAATGGTGTAAAATTCTAAACAGAC
>MU224951.1:9510303-9526299 GCA_018584345.1 Thuja plicata | reverse complement strand
TAGCATTCACTAGTATGAGAGAATATGAAATTTTCCATCGAACACTTCCTTTGTGTTCTAAAGAAGGCTTCGTCTTTCCCTGTGGTGTTGTTTCCTCTTCCTCCTGGCAGATGGAAAACTTGACAAATTATTTCAGATAAAATTGTTATTGGCTAGTTAGATTGTTTCTTTGTATTAATTACAACATTTGGATCTTCAGGTACCATTGATGTGATACAGAGTCCCTCTCAAAAAAGTTTAGCTAGCATCTTGTCTCCCAAGGCCAAGTCAACTCTAATGACATGTTATGCAGCTACTCCAACATGAATCTTGAAATCCTAGCACATAAAATTGTTCAAAGTCAATAAATCCTATAAGCATGAGCTTCAAATTCAACAAATCCTATAAGCATGAGCTGCATGACGGTAGACTTGCATAAACCATGGTAGAGTCATTGCACTAACTAACAAATAGCTTTGCATTAGGTACTTAGCTGCAATTAGAGAAACTTTCTTTCTATAAAAACACACATCACATATCAATAGGGCGACATTTGAAGGAAAAATTTTCTCATTCCAAGACCTTATGGTAGTTAGGAAAAAAGCAGAATTAGAGTTCACACATGTTACATAACTTTCCTAGCAAAGCTGAAAAATCCATATATTAAAATGTTGCCACTAAAATAATTAATCAACTAGAAGAAGATATAAGCCCTGTTAATAGTACAACCAAAGTTTAATTAAACTAGCAAAACAAGACCAAACACACAAAAATAGAGATGTGCTAAAATTACGAAAAATATACAATGTAAGAAACATAAATTTTAGGAATATAAAGGCTTTAAGAAAAAGAGAAAACAAGGAAATATCTTTATTATGATCAACAAATAAGTCTCTGATTTAGGTACAATTTTTCTATTTTTCTTAACCTTTGGTAGGCCAAAACATATAAACCTAATTAATACAATTTAAATCTTAGTGGAGATATAAATAGCTTTCAAAATTAAATTAATAAATTAGATAAAATGGTCAAAATAAAGTTCCACCAATATGACAAGAGATATATTTCAAAATCCCATCTTAATTTAACACGATATTTATTGGGTGGACTGCGAAGGCAGTAATCTTCCTGTAGCCAATTCAAAATACTGCAATCTTCATTCCATATAAATAATAACATGCTGCCTAATAATTTCAAATCTTTGAAGCGGCAATATAAAAACCACTCCATTGGCACATAGGTTTTATTATGATAGAAAGTTCAGTTATGAATTAAAATACTTGATCATTAATTTTCTTATGACTACAAAGTCACTATCTTGCTAGATATCATCATATAACACCCCAGCAAAATACAACCACAAGTAGTTGCTAAAACTAAAGTCGCTT
This sequence comes from Thuja plicata, assembly GCA_018584345.1. Taxonomy (NCBI): domain Eukaryota; kingdom Viridiplantae; phylum Streptophyta; class Pinopsida; order Cupressales; family Cupressaceae; genus Thuja; species Thuja plicata. Next base: position 9,524,932 of record MU224951.1, on the reverse strand, counting down.
ACATTACAATAAACTTGTATTTCAAAACAACTAATTTGGGTATCCTGAAAGATAAAACTAATCCATGGAAATCCAATCACGCAAGGAAAAATTTCCCTAATATAAATCAAGAAGAAATATAACATTCCAGCAATCTTTTATCAATTCGTGTATGTCTAGAGAAATAGAACCAATCTTTCCATACAGGCATAAAAAGTTGAACAAAACTACAGATACTTCTGTTTGATCAGACTTCATAGCCACTCCTAAAATCTGGTGCAAAAGATTTCCTTTGCCACAATACAGATAGAACTATGCATAGCATTTGTCAGGATATGGACAAAACTATTGATAACATTTTCCATCATATGGACAGAACTGCACATAAAAAGTTTTATCTATTGATAAGTCCAGCTAAACCTCAGTTAGGGAATAAATAAATCATATAAGGTAGATCAGAATTGTTTGTCAACAGATTCACAAATCTCTAGCATTGTTGTCCCAATAGTATTTTGTGTTGAAACTAAGTCATGTTGTGCTTTCACCTTTTTCTCCTCAACATTGTTAACACTTTTCATATTCATTGCATGATGGTCCAAGAAATTTTCATCCATTTCCATTCTAATCTCAAAAATTCTACAATATCTCTCACAACATTTCATACACCCTTCCTCAACCATTTTGAGATTAATAATTTTTTTTCTACATCTTTTTGTATCAAGCACCATTTTAGGCCTCTTTCCTTGATACTGTTGACATCTACGAAATGAATTTTCACTCACACTCTGAAATGGTGACTCCAGAGATCCATTGTCATGTGGAGGTGAATTTTTCATGGGAAAATGGCACTCATCAAAAGGTCTATAATTTGATGCAGAGGTGTCAATTATCATGTCTATAGCACTACCACTTTGGTTCTAAATAAAATACCTTTCTATTGCTTCATAAATTTCCTTAGCATAGTTTTTAGGTAACTTCTTATCCATACGCTTGTTCCAAAAGGTTATGTGTCCAGGGGGGTATTTATTTCATAATCTCCGATCTTATAGTCTGATATAATATGTTACCTCCTGTCATGACACCAAGTACCCTTACAATGAAGGTCATTCTTTTGGCACTATATTGAAATTAATCCCCGTTTCTCAAGAGCTGATTTTCTTCTCTTTATTATACCAACAAAGTGCACACTTTTCTCTAGTTGTTTTACATTGATTAGATTAAGTGTGTCTGAAATTGTCCATCGAACTCTCCCCTTATATGGAGATGCAAAATTTTTCTTCTTATCCAGGAGATCTTGTGGCATTACTAGACATTGTTCATGACTAGGAGGCAACCTACATATCACCTCTTCAACATCTGTTATTGTCAAGCTACGTTGATTCTCAATTAATTCATCTTTATTAGTCACACCATTTGCATCTTCAATTGTCATTGGATTGAGACAGAGAGCCTCTGGAAAAGGTTCATCTAACATTTTATCATCAAAGGCAATATTACTTCAATTGTATGTTAAGGATCTTCTTCTGAAGGAATCTTGTCAACTCAGCATAGATAGGCTCAATGTAATGCCTAACAAATTTTGCAAGCATAAGGGAAAGTGCCATAAATCACTATTTTTTCTACACACATTGACAAAAATTGTGGCAGCATATAACAAGCTAATTATGAGAAACAAAAACCAATAATGATAGAAAGATACCAATGTAACGTGGATGAGAAAAGGGAAACACTCAATCTAAACTAACCTCTAATAGAAATAAAATATCTTCTGGTAAGATAGTAAATTAGATGGAACAAATATATACTCTCTTAAAATATTGGGAGTTATGCAGGTTGAACACCGAAAGAAGACAAAAGTCAACATAGAATGCTCAAGGAAAGGAAGCATGTAAAATTTACAGTTTTTCAGATGGGACAAATGAAAATTCATTAACCAACTTTTAGATAAGAGATCAAGGTGTTCACCATTGAATAACATACATAGCCTATAGCCTTTGTCAAAACACCAACCAGAAGGAACTAATAAGATAAGTGTTTTTGAAAAACAAAATTCCCCATAAAGAAGAAAGTCAACATAGAAAGAATAGAACAACAAATTTTAAAACTGGTGTGCACAACTTGCACAGAAAATAAGCAGTTAAACCTAAAATCACCCTAGAGATAGGACTAGTAGGACTTTTAGTTGCTCAAAAGGCAACTCGCAATCCATGAGTTCAAATAGTCTCTATAAAAATTTCCAAACTTAGCATAATGAAATATTCAATTGGTATTAGTCCAAATGAACCACAAAACCATGACTTCAGATAACCACAAACATACTGTCATTGACATTAATCCATGGTAGTTGGAAACATAAAAATTTGACAATTGATGATAATTTTGAATTTTCATGCCAATTGCTTAACAGGTTCTCCCTAATACCTGATGAAATTAAATGTTAAAACTTCTTGAATGTAAATAGTGAAATTGTTTATCTATGTTAGAGTCACACCTTTGTTTAGACCATGGATTTGTTGGAAAAGATGATGATCACCACATTGCAAGAATCTGCAGTAGAATATTTGTATAAACCCATTTGAAATAAAACCATTCTAAAAGAGGTTGCATGGAGAAAAGAACCAAACCAGATGTAATATGTTGGCAAATATCATAGAACATGCATGTATCAAGGAGAATTTTTCTATCATGCTGTATTCGGAGAATTATTCCTTTGAAGGATAGAAAAGAATACATACTTAGCATAGACAATTTTGACCAAATGAAATAGAAATTACTATCAGTCTATATCCATTTGCATGTTTGGTGTGTGCTTTCAGTCATCAACCATAATCTAAGTTATGGCATCTTTTCTTGCAGTATCAATGGAAAGCGATCAGTCGCTACTTGCCTATCTGTGCACCCTGCTTTGGATTTCATGAGACAGTGACATCGCATTGCTCCGTTCTCGCCACTCCAAAAGTATTCTCTGTTGGTCACCTCAACAACTGTCTTGTGTTAATGAGTTAGGACGTCCTGTATTTGTTTCTTTTCGGCGCTGATTTTCTGTATTCAATCGATAGTTAAAAAGGTTAACCTATTCAGGAATCTCCAGATCTATGCTCAATTTCCACTCCCCGAAGCATTTCGTCAATTACCACGCCCTTCTTCGTCTAATCTCCATTTACGAATGCCAATGGTATCTTCCTAGAGAATGCTCAACTGTCATTCATCGGGTTACGAGGAGGCTCCTTCATAGAGGACTACGGTTGTTTCTGTATGAAACACTTCTATGAGCTCCTAACACTCTATGGGTGGGGCGGAGTACCTTTCCCCTTAACTTTGAGAAGTAACTAACTCAATGGAGACATGACCTATATTAATGTAAATGATAGTAAACTAATTTATGTTAAACACTACAATCAAAGTTGTTTCAGTACAACTAATATCACAAGGTGATATTTTTCAACAACTTTGAGATACAATAGGACAAATAAAGACTCTCAAACAGGAAAATCTACTATTGCTATATGGAATGAATAGTGAGCTGTACAATACCAACTCAAATTTTTGAAAATAAAATACATGGAGCTATAAAACAAATTAGTATATAAAAATTATCTCAAGTAAAATAAAATGATATGCTAGCATACTTGAAAATTCCCTTATTACCTCCATTAATAGAGTATATAGATAAGCCAATTACAAATCATAATTACTAATATCCTCACCCAAAAATACAAGGTAGCAAGTAGCATTCAATGGTTTAGAAGCAGTGTGTGCTCTTTGAGGTGAGGAAATGTCTCTTTGTGCCTTGATTGAAAATTGTACATGAAAACCATGACAATAAGTTATGTCAAATCTTATAGTGCTTAGAGGATTGTGCTTTATCACATAAAAAAAGGCTAGTAAATTCATTGGAGGTAGGTAATGGAAAAAATGGGGAGTATAGAGTGGGATGAGGCCAAACCCAACTTGCAAGTAATAGACCAAACACAACTTGAAAGTAATACATGCACTACAAAATGACACAAAATGAGGTACACAATAAGGCAATGGGATCGTGGTATAATGAATATTGGCTATGGAATTACTACTGTGAGAAGATGAATTTAGAAGTGAATGTATAATAGTGGGAAAGGATTGTATAATGATAGGAGGGGTTGAATTCCAGTTTGACAAGTTTATCACGCTAGGATCATTTTCTATAAAAATGATATTATATAGCAGCATGACCATGTTCACTTGGTGATTTCATTTAGAACACTGCTGCTTGGATTTGTACTTGAGTGTACATTTGTACACAATATTTCAAGACCCATGAGCAGGTCAATATGAACAGAATAGCTGGCAGACTATGGTATTGTAATTACTCACTACATGATGCACAATGACAGTATGCATTTTCCTTAGGAAATCAACAGTCCAATCTTATGATGTGTTCTAAGTTCTAATAGCCATTTTTAACTGATGCTTATATTTGAAGCACTTCATTCTTCTTTCTTTGTTGACCCATTTAGTTAAGACTTTTTAATCTCCCTCGACGTAAAACTTGTGATCCCTTTGATAAACACGAGCTGAACTCCTTGTATAAAAACAAACATCTCTGCATAGTTGTTTATTTTTTGGTTTGTATTCTACTGAAAGTTCATTGTATCTCCAACACCAGTTATTCCTATGATGAGTTTCTAAAATCAAATTATATAGGGGAGAGGGACCACTCACTTTTTCCTTTTAATTTGATAAGTAATATTTACTATGTTCAATTTTGTACTCAAAAGAAACAATTCAATTTCTTACAGATATATGATCCTTCCTTTGAATATAGGGTGGATTAATAGGTATCGATTAATAGTGATTGCTACAGAAATTGACAACGCCATAATTACAAGTTTGATTTTTTACATTGGAGAAAATACAGAAGTCCTCACCTTGTTCTCTAGGCTATAGCTTCATGCACTGTTATCTCTGTTAAAACTGATTAATGCTTGTGCACAATATGAATTACTACATGACAAGTTCCAACTTCCTCATCTTTGTCCGTAAGTGTATACAAGTTAATGGATGATTCAAGATTATTCTGTATCTTATAATTAGAAAGATCATATTGATTTTGAATGATTCTTGTATAATGTAAAATAATGTTCTTGAAATTTGTACTTTTCTATCTGCTATGTATGTTGCTTATATGAATGTGTGCTGGCATTATAAGATTTTTAACTGCATCTTTGCTTTGGGGAGGGAGAATATAGCAGAATTTTAAATTTAAATGGGGTTTTTTTTACATAACACAATTCAAAATATAATCAGTCATGTTTATTAATTTAACCCTTTTGCAAAGAAAACATAAATTATTTAGATTACAACATGCTTTTTTTAGATTGAATTGTGGAATGAATGGTTTTTCAAAATGATAGGAAACAATCTATTGAAATACATTTTAATATTCGAACAGTCTGTGGTGATAAAGTTGATTACATTAGACCATATTTTCGACCATATTTTGAATGAAAGGTCTGAGACTATTTTCTGTGGCGTGGTTTTTCTTAACTTAGGATTACATTATCAAGTGGATGTCCTATAATCTAGTGTATCTCTGTCCAATGACTATTTCTTATTTGACTCGACTTCCTTGGGAACTAGGGGACTGTATAAATGCCTGGGGGAGATGATTTTTTTTTTCTTTGCAGAGACTGTAGATTAGGATAATTGAATCAATTTTTTTGGATGCTTGCTTATGAATGATCATGTTTTGCTTTTTTCTCCAGGGCATCAATATTTTGAAGGCACACAAACAAGGGTCTAAAGATAGTTATCTATTGAATGGTAATGCCCTGAATACTGGTCAGGCAGCTCAAGGAATGCCAACAAGAGTGGCCCCGATGAGAATTGCATGTTTGGATTTCAATCTTCAGAAGACAAAAATGCAGATGGGAGTGCAGGTTCTTGTCACTGATTCAAGGCAGCTTGATAGGATCCGTGAAAGGTAGATAAACTATGCATCTTATTTATTGATAAGACCTAGAGTGTTTGTTGAGTTTTGGATAAATTATATCCGATTTGTTGGTTTTTTATATTTCCACTGTGATGGACTTTTCTCACCACCCAAAGTTTCTTGTAAAATTTATTTGCAAATATGTGCTAAGCATTGCCCAGGACAAATGTTCTGTGCGGAAGTGATAGAAATACTGGACAGGCAAGAGTTTCCATGGTTTTCAAATTTGGCATGTTGTTACTAGTCTGTTATGTTGTTAGAAATTGTGGGATTTTTGACTGAAGATGAGCATGGTACATGTAGTTTCCAGTGCAACAATGTGGAGTTGGATAGATGGTTGAGTATTGGTATTTTTTGCTTGCTATTGCATATTAGTGATCAGTGTCATTTTTGTTAAGTTGGTTTTGTTTGTGCAGAGAAGCAGATATAACTAAGGAGCGTATTGAGAAGCTTTTAAAAGATGGTACAAATTTCATTTTAACAACAAAATCAATAGATGACATGGCTCTAAAGGTGTACTTGCATTTTGTCTCACATAATGAAACTAATAACGTTATTGTTGTTTGGATCAGTTGGCTAATGTCTGTTGATTTTTGCTTGGTGCAGTACTTTGTTGAAGCTGGTGCAATTGTTGCGCGTTGTGTATGTAAGGAAGACTTGGGTCATGTTTCCAAGACAATGGGTGCTACACAAGTAGTCAACTTATTTTGTCAGCTTTTTAATCACTGGTATTTTTTTTTCTAGAGTAAAATTTCACAAAGTAATGCATATTAAGGACGGTTTCATATTATACTAAACGGGAAACAACAAATTACTAATTACATAAGTATGCCAAAAAAAGACCCATTATCAAATGTCTTTAAAAGCTTCCACACATCACTTTTTTGCCTCACAAAATCAAATCAATGTTGGGGAGTGAGGAGAAGCTTCAACAGTAGCTTTTGGTGCAACTACAACATCATTATAGTTATGTTCCATTGGCTAACTATCAAATCACTCTAAAAGCTTCAACACATCACATTTTTGCCTCACAAATTCTAATCAATGTTGGGGAGTTAGCAGAAGCTCCAACAGTAGCTTTTGGTGCATCTGCAACATCATTGTGGTTAAGTCCCCTTAACTAACATCAAATCCTACTTTAGTAATACTCACCTCCTCCTCGGCTTCCATTTTATCAATCTCATGTATGGATTCCAGCATCTGATTATTTGTACCACAACCTTTTGCTCCAGTAATCTCGAATTCAAGCTAGTATAACACTACCATACCCTTAATCTGGGAATGGATGGTCAGCAAGGGATGAATATGACAAATTGAGCAATATGACTCATTAGCCTTGGCTTTAACACCAGTAGAGCTTGATGATAAGTCAAAATTTAGTTTTCTCATTGCCTTTGATCTGAAAATCATATAGAAGAAACTGGACGATTGGGGTCATGGTGTTTCCTTTGTCACAGTCAAGGAGTTGTCTAAATGCCTTAGAATTGTGAATTCTTCAAGTTATGTGGGGCAGAGCAGTAGGTACTAGGGACTATATTCTTGTTGAGGAATGCCTTAAATGATCCATAACATTTTGGGGAATCCTTGGAATTTGAATTGTTTTGTTTTTTGATCTGGTTTTTTTGACATTTGATCCTCCATTTTTTGTGTATGGGGGTCATAAGAGGAATAAATGCATTGTAAACTGGTTAGAAAAGTTCTCTCTCATTATATCCTAAATTGTTTTAGTGGTAGTGACTGAGCAAGGGTTTCTAAGTTGCAGAGGCACATTATAGATGTGAGGAGTGAGTTGTAGACATTGTTATGACACTTGAAAGCCTTAGGAATATTGTAAGACCTTTGTAATTTGATTGTGATAGTGGAACAAGGAGCACTTGTTCACTCTTGCTAGAGTTTTGACCCATTGAAGGGTTTCTCCTAGGTGACTTGCTTGTTGCAGTCATTGTGTATGGGTTCTCTTGTATGTTATCTCACTGTTATATGTTATTTCATGCTTTACAAACAAGATGGGCATATTTTAATTGTAAATAGCATCCATTTTAATTTGGTTTTCAATGTTTCGAAAGTGTTATTCAGAATTGACAATGACATCTATAGTTGGTGAAAGCTAATGACACCATGTATAGGAACTATTCTTAGAAAGTTGCCTGCTTTTAATAATAAGTATTCTGGGTAGACTTTTAGCCCATAATTATTGAAAAGGTTTCTCAATCAATTCCAGGTATTCTCAATCGGAAGACAATCTATAAAATGTGATTTCATTAACGAGATCAATAAACACCATCTTTTGTTGAAATGGTATGATTATTTTTTAAAGGGTACTAGCTCAATGGAAGAGAACCTACTTTATAAGTAGGAGGATGGTGGTTCGATTCCATCGTGCCCTAATATGACTAAATATATGACTAAATATATGACTAAATAAACGATTAAATATATGACTAAATAAATGACTAAATAAATGATTAAATAAATAACTAATTCAATGACCAAATCAATGACCAAATAAATGATTAAAACAATGACCAAATAAATGATCAAATAAACGACCAAATAAATGACTAAATCAATGACCAAATAAATGACTAAATCAACGACCAAATCAATGACCAAATCAATGACTAAATAAACGACCAAATAAATGACTAAAATAGTCTAGTCATAAATTTCATTGCGAGATAAATGACCGGCAATAAACTACCACTGATCACGTGACCAAATTTGGTCATTTATCTAGATAATTTTTGGTAGTTTATTTGGTCATATATTGCTATTTTTGTACTAGTGGTTACTCACATACCTTCTGAATCTAAGAAAGAAGAAATCGATGAGATGATGGAGAACCACAAAAAGGAGTTCTCACCCAAGTTGAGAGCCTACAAATTTCTTGAAGGGAAGCTTATAAAGCTTGAACAAGAAACCCACAAGAAATGGTGTAAAATTCTAAACAGACCTAATGAGGAAGAAAGCGCCAAGAAAGACATTCCACAGAAAGATGTTGATAAGGCAACTCAAGAAAGGATATTAATTAAAGATGTAGAAGATGATACATCAGTTGAGTTAGACAAGGAAGAAAAAGACACAACCGACAACAGAAATATGGATGTTGCAGATGAAACATGGCCTAACACTATAAAGGATAACAATATGGATAATACTATGATTGACATACCCGATGATCTAGCAGAAGAAGTAAACAAAGATGAAGATATCAATATTACAAAGGACACAACCAATGAGTAGGACACTGGAATTGATACTGCACAGGTGAACATACCAGGAAATATGCCAATATTGATACAAGCTATCAATATTCTACAAGAAAAGGACAAGTCACCTAAAAAATATACTCTCAAGGTCCTACAAAATGGGGTGCGAGCTTAGAGCCCTTTCTGAAATAGATTAGACTCTTATGCGGACACACTCTCAAAAATACCCTGTCTCCAACCATGTAGTCTCTATCAAACCTCTTCGCGTCTGCATACTTCTTATGTCTATCATGTGCCTCTCTAAGATGCTCCCTGATCAAAACAACCTACTGCTCCATGTCCCTAACCAACACTAGCCCAACTGAAACCCTATCCTCAATCCTTTCCCAACTCAAAGGTGTCTGACACGACCTCCCATATAAGTCTTGGTAAGGAGGCATACCCAAGGATTTGTGATGCCCATTATTGTAGGCAAACTCTACTAAGTGAAGGTACTCCTCCCATCTAGTTTGATGATCCATAACATACATCCCCAACATGTCCTCCAATACCTAATTAACTCTCTCAATCTTCCCATCAGTCTTAGGGTGATAGGTTGTACTAAAATTGAGCCTGGTGCCCAATGTTGTCTATAATTCTCTCCAAAATGAAGAGGTAAAGAGAGAATCATGATCTGATATGATCTTACGAGGAATTCTATGGATCCTGACAATATCTCATAAGAATACCTGAGCTACTGTAGGTGTTGTGAAAGTGGTGTGCACAGGTGAGAAGTGGCAAAATTTGGTCAACCTATCTACTGTCACCATGATGGCATCATGACAGTGAGAAGACATAGGTAACCCAACAATAAAGTCTATGGAAATGGTGTCCCACTTCCACACCGGTATCTCATGTGTCTAAAGAAGTCCTCCTAGATGAATGCACTCTGCCTTAACTCTCTGACACTCTAAACATCTAGCCATAATACTAGAAATGTGCAACCTCATACCCGACCAGTGATAGAGTTGCCTCAAATCTGCATGCAACTTCTTGACCCCGGGGTGTGCTGTATATGGTGCTCTATGAGCGTCAAGTATAATGAAGTCATGCAACCCACCGGGTGTAGGGACGTTTATGCGGCCCCTATGATGAAGGAGTCCATCATATTCTAGGGAGAATCCATCAAATCTCCCCCTTAAGGGGCCCCTAATCACGATCCAACCAAACATACTCCAAATAAAACTCATCCTCAAGAAAATGATGAAGTATGCAATCCATCAAATCCATATTATTAGTCAAGGAGGAGAGTGTATGTTGCCTCCTACTCAAGGCATCTTCTACAACATTCTCCTTCCCTTTGATGTAAAATACATCAAAATCATACTCACAAAGGAACTCCATCCACCTCCTCTGTTGGCATTAAGGTTAGGCTGGGTGAAAATGTATTGGAGGCTCTGGTGATCGGAATGGAGCTCAAAATGGTGCCCCAAAAGAAAGTGACACCACCTCACTAAGACATGAACCACTACAACTAGCTCATGGTCATGTATAGGATAATTAAGTTCATGAGTCTTGAGTTTCCTAGACTCATAGGCAATGGATCATCCATCCTACATAAGGACTACTCCCAATCCATCTAAGGATGCATCTATATAAACCATAAAGTACGCTGAAGGATCTGACACTACTAGGATAGGTGCGCTAGTAAGGACTCTCTTGAGCTCCTGAAATTCCCTCTCACACTTCTCTGTCCACTCAAACCTCTTTCCCTTTCTCTAAAGGGATGTGATGGGGTGTTCCAGTTTAGAGAAACCTTCAACAAAATGACACTAGTAACCTGCTAACCCCATGAAGCTCTTGACCTCTGACACAATGGTAGGTGTCAACCAATCCATGATAGCTCTAATCTTTGATGGATTGACTATGATACCATCCCTTGATATAACGTGGCCAAGGTAGTGGACCTCTGACCTAAAGAAGGCACACTTCAAAAAACTGCCATACAACTGATTATCTCTCAAGCATTGTAAAACATGTCTCAGGTGCTTGATGTGAGTGTTCCAAGGCTTGCTAGCACTGCATCCAAGAGACCTAGCTTGTCTCTTCTAGGAACCTAATCTCCTCTAGGTCCTAATTGGCTTAGATGATTAACTAAGTCCAACTCTAACTCTCCTCTAAGAGTTTTAATCATTGCGCTTCACCTTGAAAGACTAAAACCTTTTAGTTAGTTCAAATCTTCACTTCTCCTACTACACTTAGAAGGGTCTAAGTGCCAACTCCACTCTAGCATTCATGATTCATTGCGGGGGTGATTATCATCATGGAAACATCCCATTTTTCCTATTTGAATCCATTTTGAGGGATCTCATAACCATTTTCAGTCGAGTCCAAGTTTTTGTCTTCAAGAGGCCTAATTGGGCTTATTTCCTTGTAGCCTTTTACAGTGACTATTTCCCAATTCTTTCCAAACTTTCCCCAAAGAAGTTGAAAATAAAAACCCACATTTAGATACCCTTTATCATTTTACAAAGGATTTTTTATTTTTTAGTCTCCTAGACCCTCCGTACATAGGGTTCCTACAATCTAGGTCTAATAGGGCTAATAAGCCTAATTTCTAGGACTGTTTGCAACATAGTTGAAAACTTGCTCAAAACTTGTTCTCGGGGATTGGTATGAACTCGACCATCATAGTAGGTCAAGATATTACCATACCCTATCTAGAACTATACTTTTCCTATACAATACTTCTCTACCCTGCAAAAAATCTTCAATTCTTCAGCACTAAACCTCTAATCAGGCACGGTCTGCTCCCCTAGGGCTTAGTAGTAAAAACATCTCTCCATCTTCCTAAGACTCCTAATCCTAAAAATATATACAATACTAACTCCCCTAACATATCCATCCATCCTTAGGTGTTTCCCATGGTTATATTTCATGGGGAAGCCATGAATCGAATGACTAGTCAGGACAGGACAAGTGAACACACTAAACACAAAACAATTCAACTAAGACCTTGGAATAACTCAAAAAAATTAAATTACTGAATTAAAGATTCTTGTAACTATCCTATGAACACAAAACAATCATTAGATCAAAGCTTTCAATCCATTAGATGGCACTATCACAATGAAATGCTCGGATTTTCTGAATACAGAGTTGCAGAGCTACTATTCAATATTCCAAACTTGTTACAATGCATGCCTCACTTTGAGATACGATTCAGGTAACATAAGATGCCATCTCCATGATTCTAGGGACTGTTGGTCGATTCCCCACTCCTAGTTTCAAGGGAATCCTATGTAACTGAGTTTCATGCAACATTTGCAATTATTGCAAATGTTGTCATAGCAACCTTTTAGCAACTTTTGGCATCTTTGCCATTATGCCTCCTCTCTAAGTTTTAGGACCTCTAACCTTTTCATTTCAATGATCCAAGATCATTTATGGCCTTATGGCATCTCTATGACATCATTGATGTGTTTAAGACACATTGAAGACTCTAACTCAAACTCCTAACACTAAGAATTTGAAAACTACTAACAATGGCTAATTTGGTGACCTTAGTCCTGATGACTAACTCACCTAGCCCACATTGCAATGACCTTCTAAGGTCCAAAAACAAAACTAACTATCTTGACTTTTTCAATGTCAAGTAGAAGCCAAAAATGACTAAACATGGAGGTTATCCTAAGTGTGCTCCTGCACCATCCTCCCCAATACAAAAAATTTAATCCACCCTTGGATTGAGGATGCTTGGATCAATCCCCATCTTCTTGAACTTTGATTCCTTTACCCATACTGCATCAACGTTGGTTTGACCATGCTTCTTTATCAAGTGTTCCTTGTATGCTTTGGTTCTAGTCTATTTATGGACTCTAGTATCCAATACACTGTCAGGTCATGTGACTGTAGCAGGAGGTAATTGGAGATCTTCCACATCTCTGATCACTTCTTTGAGACTCTGATCCGTGTCCTTTTGCGGTCCTTTGTAATGGACTAAGTCTGCAATATTAAAAATAGGTGACAGTCCACTGTCTTCCAGGAGCTCAACTTTGACTACATTATCACCATACTTAGATAAGATGGGACCGGGACCTATCCTTCTCATCTGCAACTTGTGAGGGACTCCCTTTTGAAGTCTTGATTTATTAAGATGCACCATGACCATGTCACGAACATTGAACTGAATTATTCTTCTACCTTCATCAACCTTGGTTTTATGTTTCAAGGTGTTGTCTATTAAAGTCTTCCTAACTGTATCATGTATCTCCTGCATTGCATAAGAAAAATCATCTGCATATCCACTTTCCTTTACTCCATACTTCAAGTCTCTCAACTCACAGACTCCTCTAGGATGTAATCCATATACTATCTCAAAGGGGCTCTTTCCTGTTGACCAGTTGATGGTGTCATTGTAGGCATACTTAGCCTATCTAATCAATTGATCCCATTGCTTTCTATATTCCTTGGTCAAGCACCTTAATAAATTTCCAAGGCTTTCTATTCACTACTTCGGTCTGACCATCAATTTGGGGATGGTATGCAGACCCAAAGGATAAATTAGTGCCCAATCTTTGCCAAAGAGTCTTCAAAAAATTACTCATAAATTTTGTGTCTCTATCTGACACTATGCTCATAGGTAACCCATGGATTCTTACTATCTCTTTGAAGAAGAGAGAGGCTATTTGGATGGCATCATTAGTGGTCTTGCATGGCACAAAGTGATCTATCTTTCTGAATCTATCCACAACTACGTATACACTATCCATGCCTTGTCTTGTCTTGTGTAACCCAACTACAAAATCCATGCTCAAGCATCCCCATGTCCTAGTGGGAATAGGTGGTGGCTAATAAAGGCCTACATTTGAAGAAGTAACTTTTTCTCTTTGACATCAAATACAACTTTCCACATACCTCCTAACATCAAGATTCATCCTTGGCCAATAATAGAACCTTTGAACAAGTTCTTGGGTCTTAGTGATCCCAAAGTGACCACTCAATGCACCATTGTGCTTTTCTTGGATTAAGTTCTCCCTAATAGACCCTCTAGGGACACACAGCTGATTTCCCTTAAACAAAAGGTTGCTTTGCAAAGTGTATTCAACATACTTTCTATGAAAATGATTCTTATATTCAGCACATACCTTATAAATGTCTACAAAGTCTTCATCATCAGCATATAGATCCTTGAAATGATCTATTCCTATACTCTTCAACTAAATTTCCTGAATTGTGAGAGCTCTTCTAGACAATGCATCTGCCACTTTATTGAGGACACCATTCTTGTCTTTGATATTAAAGGTATAAGCTTGTAGGTAGTCAACCCACTTCATGTGCTTGTGACTTCACTTTTCTTGAGAGTTCAAGAAACTTAAAGCTTGATTATCCGAGTAGACTATGAACTCCTTGGGGAGTAAATAGTGTCTCCATTTCCTTAAATCCTAAACCAATGCATACATTTCAAGGTCATAGGAAGAGTACTTCCTCT
>MU224951.1:9430187-9443747 GCA_018584345.1 Thuja plicata | reverse complement strand
GTTGCTCACACATGTGTGAGAAAAGTGGGCCTCTTGCATGGCTTATGTGTCCCTCATGTGGCACCTATGTGGATGCCACATGAGCTCCACCTCATCCAAGCCCTCTCTCTCCTCCAAAAAATCTATAGAGGCCTTTCTCAAGAGCAAAGCATCTCCCGTTTATGCATTGTTATCATGCTAATTTAGTTTTTAAATTCTTAGCTCATATTCATGTTTCCATGCTTTTAGTTCATTTTCATAATCTAGAAATCACATGCTAGGATAATGGTAAATGAATCTTAGTTTCCTTTGATATTGCATATCATCTTAGTATAGTATTTACATCTTCATCTACATTTGATGAAGGCTTGAGACAAGTTCCTCATACTTGTTCTTAAGTTTCTTCATTATATCCATTAGTTGCATTTAGTTTCCATCCATGGATCAAGTGGGATTATAATATTGTGTTGGGAGAGCACACCCACAATTCTCTAAGAGCAAATCAACAAGGTCTTGGGTTCCCTTGTTCAGCTCATTGGAGGTTGTGATGGAATCACTTGTTATTTTTGTAGTATGCTTTAGATATGTATAATGTTGTTATTTGATGTTTATCTCTAATGTTTGTATGTCTGAGCGTGCTCCCAACAGGTCAGGTTTCATTGCATACATATACATTTCCTTTCATCCTTTTTGATTTGAAAGGCAAAAGTACTTGCAGTTTTTCAAAAAGGTGGGAATGTGAGGACTTGATCTCCTCCATCATCTTTTCCCATTTCTCCTTCAACATTTCTAGAGCCATGTGCTCTAGTGAAATCCTTACATGTATATCATAGATGTTGTCTACTACAGACATCTTGGGGGTTGCTATAAGATTTCTTGCATCAGAAATATGTTACTGTAAAATAGTAAGATTGGGCAGAATATGTGCCGGCAGTTTGGTAATCACACCTCTGAGTTGAGTTTCAGCATCCCATATTTCTTTCCTTAGCCTATTGGCCTCTATGACCGTGTCATGATGTGCCTTTATACTGTCGGCATGTGAGGTTAGGATTTGTGCACTGGTTGTGACATTATGATCTATCTCTTCTAGTTTGTCACTATTTTCTTTTGAAAATTTCTCAAGTGTGCACATCTTTTGAACTAAGGTGATTTCTTAAGCAATCATTGGCTCTAATTCATCAGTGAGTTCAGAGAGCTTTACCTTTTTCAATACCACTTCTTGGCTGATTTTATCAATTAACTTGTACTGATATTTATTTTCTGCTTGTTCTTCCATATCCTGCTCTGCATCTATACTTTTCTCTGTGATGGCGTCGGTAAGAACAACAATTTGTTCCTTTACTGTAGCATTTGCTTCAAGTTTAACTTCAGGAACAAGTTGTTGGAGTATCTCTTTTGCTTTGTCAAGTTCCATTGTTTCCCTATGCTCTTGTATCATTTTCTTTTGTATGGATTTTCTCTGACATAGCACTCCAAACTCTTGAAGTTTGTCACTGTCTAAAGTGGTTATATCCCAATTCGGAACTTCAATTACTTCATCCAGTGTGACAGCCAAGATGTCTTTCTTTACTATTTTCTTCTTCTTCTTCTTTGGTTGGGTGGAAGATTGATGTACCACCATCTGTAAAGTGTGAGATTGGGTTGACTTAGTGGGTGAGGGTCGAGAAGATGAGAGTTCCTTTTGTATCTATTTTGAATCCACCGACTGGTTTGGTGAAGACATCTCCTTAGTTGCCTTGGGTGTATTAACAGATGTATCTTCTTTAAGTTTGATACCTTCATTCTTCTTGACTCCTTCTCTATTATCTTTTTCTTCAACCTTTCTCAATGTATCATATGTGGTGTTATCTACCTCTTTGTTTTGATATTTTTATACATCTTGTTGATCATTGGTTGCATCTTTCATTTATGTATCTGTATCCTTGGGAGTGTTGGATGCAACTTTTTTTTCATCGGTACCCATATCCTTGGGTATATCGTCATTTTTCTTAGATGATTTATCCTGACTAGACTGAATATCAATAGCATCTATTAATATATTCACATTTTTCGGTGTATTGACTATTGCATTGTCAATAGTTGTATCCTGTTCGTCGGTATTACCCTTTGCAGCATTGATGTCTTCATCTTTTTGAACTTCTACTACAGGGTATTATCCTGTAATGGTGTTGACAATGTTGTCTAACCATGATTCATCATTTATATCAACATCTAAGTTACCTTTTATTGACAATTCTTCTTTGGTAACTTCTTCATCCTCTAAACTGATGTGGATGGGGCTTGCTGGTACTTGATCATATTCACCATCTTTTGGCCAGTCTTCATCTATAATGTAAGTCTATTTTTTCCCTGTTATTTGTACCTCTTCACTATCTAACTCAACTATTGAGTTATCAATTTTGGTGATAGGTTCCTTTTCATGACTGCTTTCCTCATCAGGATTGAGTATCTCACTCCATATTTTATGAGTGTCTTGTTCTAGCTCTATAAGTTTCTCTTTAAGAAATTTATAAGCTCTCAATTTGGGTGAGAATATTTTTGCATATTTATCCATGAATTCATTTATTTCTTCTTTCTTTGATTCAGAAAGCATAAGAGAGACCAGTACTCTTTCTCTTATCCTCTTCTCCTCATGGAGTGTAAAAGTGAATCTAGAAGATATTCTATCTAATAGTTCTTGTGGAACATCACGTGTAGTGAATTACAGTGGGACATAATAGTGTTTGCACAACTTAGAAATAAGTACATCTTCAATCTTATTCTATTCTACAGTGTCCCATCTTAACCATTTTCTAATTTTAGGATGTACAACAGATGCAGCTTCAAAAATATACTTACATATTTCATCAATGTCTTCAGTCAATGATGTAACCTTTTCTATTTCCTTTAAGTCCTCATTTGATTGAAAAAATTTCCTCCTTTTGGCAAGTGCCCTGACTGTTTGTTTTCCCTTTGGTGTGACAAGTTTCCTTTTATATACCTTTCCTTTCACCATGGGAGAAGGAGTTGCATACTATGTTGTTTGACTTCTTATTCTTGACTTCTTTGGTGGAGGAGGAGGTGGTGAATCAGAATTCTCTTCCTCTGATTCATTTGGCTCTGCTGTATCACCGATGGGAAGCTATTCCTTAGTGAGTTCCTCCTTACCCTATTGTTCCTCTTCACCTTCTCCTTCTTCTTCTCCTTCAGAAGATATATTCAAGTTCTTCTTCAAGTTCTTTGCCATTCTTTTTGAATATTTTACAGCCTTCTTGACAACAAGATTTGTTTTTATCTTCAGTTTGGCCTCTTCATAGGTACCAAATCTTAATTGCTTGTTGTATATGGGTTCATTTAACAGTGTCTGAATGCATTCATTTTCTAATCCTATTTTGATTTCATATTCCAATTTTGAAAGCCATAATTTCCTTGGAACTACTGCTTGTATGTATGTGAAATCAATATCCACCATGAAACATATTTCTTCTCGGTGTTCCTCTATCAGACTCTTAGGAATTCTGGTTCTTACTTGCAACATTTCCTTAATGGTTTTGAAATATTCATGCATTACATTATCAAAATTTGTTCCAAGTGATTATATGAATTCACCTATCTGAATGGTAATGGGTCTACATGTGTCCCATGTAAATTTTCTTATGGAAGAAAAGTATTCTTCAAAATAAAATAATATGCACATTATGAGGGAACCAAACTTACAAGTGTTTGTCCTTGAAGACCTTATTGTGCACATGTTCTCCTCAAATTGATGTAACAAAATCTCTGCCAGATCCATCTTCTTTCCCTATTTGATAATCTTGTATGCTATGCTCATAGTAGTACTAGATATGTTGTTCATTATGCTTGCTTGAAAGATCTTGTATCCAACAACACATGCTCCAAACTTCAGCTCTACGTCGGTAATGGTGTTGACCTTTAGTGCTCATTTATCTAATTTTGCACTAGTCAATTTTTCCACTTCTACCAGAGATGGGTGCTTGTGAGCCTATGGTTTATCAGTTGTAGGATAACAAGTAACTGCATGAATAACATCCTTTTTTATTGCCTTAGGCTTGTTTAGCCATGGTGTCTTGTTGTGAATTCTGTTAAGAACAATTTTAATCCATTCCATCTTGAAGACCTTGGAAAAATGTAGTGCATTTATGAGTCCCTTTACTTCCAAGTGTTTGTGCTCTTTTTTGAGCTTTCCAACATCATCATATAGTGCTCTATAGGCGTTATCTAGGTCTATATCTCCTATTTCTAAGATCTTATAGTGAATATAGGACCTTACATCCTCTACCAGTAAAACCCTAGGTGGGATCCGGGAGAATGCTCCAGAATCGTCTGGTTGTGAAGCTATTTCAGGGTGTAACTTATATTTAGGTTGAACACATGCTCCTCTACTGACAAGATTGAAGGATTTCTTCTTATCATCCTTAATTTTCTCTACTCTAGAAGTCGATGCCATCATGTTTGGAATTTAGGGCTTTTCGTAAATAAAATAGTGCGGTCAGTGAGTGTATTTACTTACTGATTCTCTGTGATTGTCTGTGAATGTGAATGCTTCGTGTCAAATTAACTTCTACTGGGTCGCTTTCCAAT
Organism: Thuja plicata; assembly: GCA_018584345.1. Taxonomy (NCBI): domain Eukaryota; kingdom Viridiplantae; phylum Streptophyta; class Pinopsida; order Cupressales; family Cupressaceae; genus Thuja; species Thuja plicata. The sequence continues at coordinate 9,439,187 of MU224951.1, read as the reverse complement.
TTTCTCTCAAATCACTCTAGTCTGCTCTACTCTGCTAAAAAATTGTGGGTGCAAAAATGAGTTTACCCGTCATGCTTTTATACCTTTTTGTGCCCTAAGTTGTCATTAATTCTTACCAACTCATCGGTTTATGAAGACTTATTTTGTCGGTAAAAACATTTATAACATCTTTGGTGTCTATGCAAAGCGTCGAGGTAGCTAGTGGTTTTGGAGACTTCATCGGTGATTGTCGATGAGGTTGCAAAGATAGCTTTGGTTGATTCAACATTCACCGATATCTGTCGGTTTACACTTAGCTTGTGTAATGACCGATACATTCTGGTAAGTAGTGCTAACTTTTTTTGTGTGTTCACCGATGCAAATTGTGCCCAATAACCAATGGTTACTTTTCAATAGTTTAGCAAATAACAATACATTGCATCTTTATTCATGCTAATATTACAATATGAATAATGTGTAATGGAACCGATGCATAGTAAAACTTGTTATAATGCAGTTCCATACTTACTTGTGCAATCTAGTTAGATGTAGTGATGTCACTGGATCCATTGGATGAGGTGTCACCATTTGTATTGCTTGTTCCATAACCTTCAGTGTTTGTGGCTTTTACCCACATCTTGTTTCTCATTCTTTTGATGTCATCAATGGTGTTTCCATTAGGATGTGTGTTTGTGTCTGTCAGTCGGTCTTTGCAATCTTTTATCACATGTCCAACTTTATGACAATGTAAACATGCCATACCTAGATTGGTCCAACCTCTTGACCTTCTGGTCCACTTTCTCATACAGTTGGCAGCAATATGACCATACCTTCCACATGCTATGCAATTTACCCATGTGTTATAGTCCTAAACATATGAGTTACCTGCTCTTGTTGGTTTGTAGCTTTTATCAATTTTCTTTGGAGTCCATGCCTTGTTTTTCTTTTTCTAGTATTCTTTATGTGTATGCCCATTCATCTTGCATGTAGGACAGTACTTTTCCATATAGGTTTTTCTCCTTGGATTTGTCACTTTGGATCTGTACTCATGTGCCTTGTGTCCTTTCTTTTGACATTTATAACAATTACTAATAAAAGTCGATTGTGCTTGAGAAATATCTTTCATTTTGCTTCTTCAGATGTTTGAGGTGTGGCCTGGTTTTCCACAATGATTGCATGACAAATTCTTGGATCTTGGGGTTGTGAAAGCATTCCCCTGATCTAGTTGATTTGAGGATTCACCATTCTCATTGTACCCTAATCCTGTGTAGTTGTTGACTCTCCTTTGTCCATCAAGAAACTCATCCATCCTTTTGTTTCTATCCTCAGCCTTTTTAATTAATTCATTGTGTTGATTTTGGACTTTGATTTCATGCTTCAATTTTTTATTCTCTTCTCTTAGCTCACCAATGATTTGTATTCTTTCAATGAGTTCTGTATTTAATCTATTTACTTCTTGACTCATAAGAATAATCTGATTGGTGACCTCATGGTGATGCTCAGTGAGTCTTAGAATCTCTAATTCTTTCTCTTGTAGTTTCTCTGTAATTTTCCTCCTATCATCAATGGCTAGTGTTCTTTCATTTTCACCTTTTCTTGCATCATTCATGACATCAATCATTTTCACCATTTGAGTCTCTTGACTAATTTGTAGCATCTTGATTTGATCTGTCAGATGTAGATTGATCTCTTGTATACTTTTAATTTTTTCAACTGACGCATCTGAAGTTTTGCTCATTGATGATTCCAATGTTTCAAAGTAATCTATTATTTCCAATTCTTTGTAGTCTTTCTCATTCAGCCTAGTTTCCATAATATTTCTTTCATCAAGAAGTTTTCTCATCTTTATTTTTGCCTCCTTATACTGCTCATAGTTTATTTTCATTTGTAACTGCTCATTCTCAATAGTTATATCCAGTCTAAACTTGTCCATTGCTCCGATCTTTTCTCTCAAGTCTTTAATCTTTTTCGGAGAGAGACTTAGCTCTGATACCAATTGTTGGAATTATATTGGAATGATGTACTGAGAGGGGAGGGGTGAATCAGTACCTCTAAAACTTTTCTTGGTTGGCCCATTAACCCTTAATCATCAGTTTGTAAATTATCTTATCTAACTATTCATCTTTCTTTATGTATATGCAATCATATCATAAGTTCTTTTAGTATGTAACCATAACAAAAACATTCATGAAAATAGATAACACAAAACACAAGATATGATATCGCAGAAAACTCCTGTTAGGAAGTAAAAATTGCGGTGGGGATTGTTACCCACAAGATTTCACTATCTGCAGATAAGAAGGGGCTAGTTAAGGCTTACAATTGGTCACTTCCGATGACCTACCCTTTTAGGAGTATTACAGTGGAGATCTGTTAAGATCTACTTTGTTTGAAGCTTTAGCAACACTGTTAAGTGTGCAATTTGTTAAGAGATTTGTAAAGAACGGTTAAGTCCACCTTCTACAAAATGATTTTAGATGTGATGCACTTGTTAGAACACAACTACATAAGTCTTTGATCTGATGATGTATGCAATATTTAATTGCTGATAACAGATCCAATTAAGCTTCATACATATAAGTAATCATCCTTCCATGATTGAATAATACCTATATCTGCTTGTCGGTAGCCTCTGTATGTTCTTGACAACTGATGTGTTCTATTTCTGAACTTTGCATGAATTCTTCCTTCTGCAACTTAGATGCTCTTCATGGCTATCATCAATAATGAATTAATAACTCACAATTGAGTTGAACATCTATTTATACTAGGTTTTGGCTCAATTCTTGATTCATGCATTGCAAGTTAACTCTAGATGCAAGGTTTACAACTTGACCTTGATCTTTAGTTAGATATGTTTTAGATCCATTAGGATGCATTAAAACATTTACATAAAGCTTGCTTGACCCTCAAGTTATGATTTAAAACAAATTAAAACTCTATAAATAGGATTACATTACTTTATCCGTTGTGTAAAAATCAGATCCACAATTTGTGGGTTCTCTAACTGACTATCGATTTTCTTGGTCATCGGTGTTCCTTTCTTGAACTGATCGTCGGGTATGCCTTTTCTATTTTGTCAGTTTTGTTCTCAAAACTGTGTTTCTAGTGATGCTTGTGGTTGCCAGTGATGCTTGTCACTTTCATACTTAGCATTTTTCATGACCTCTATGTTCTGTCGGGAATGCTCGCTGTTCGCCGTTAATGCTTGTAGTCTGTCGGTGATCTCTGTCAATGTTTTTCACTAAGTATACTAATGGAATAATTAATGTCATCAGACTACTCCCCCTAAGGGATGACAGGAGAAATGAATTGTCATACCTCCCTGGCAGTGACCGTCATCCTGCTCGTGGGCCAATTGGATTTACGTGCTCCCCTACTCCTATGGAAGCTGAAATTAGTGCTCCCTCCGACGTTGTGAACTATTGGCATTGCTACCCATTTTAGTATTGCATCACAAGTTGGAGTAGGATTTTGAAGAGTCAGTTTCCCACGTGATCAGAGAGTGGATCTTCATAGGGTGGGGAGAAGGACTGGATGAGAGTGATTTGGCTTTATCCATGCTTCCCATTCATGATTCTTGGCGCAATTTTTATTTATTTATTAGAATCCACTAAGGAACCAGGAACCAAACTGTCCAAGGCTTCCTCATTTCTTGCTATGGCTGTGGTAATTTTTTTTGTCTAAAGCATTTTATACTAATCACCTTTCTTGGTATCTTCTACTTTGAATACCAAATACAGAATTGAGCATGCATCCATCCCCTCTATGAAAAAAGACCATCTTGAAAGATATCTCTCATATCTCAAACAAACTCTATCTGTCAATTTTAACATTCTATCAAGATGGAATGTAAGTAAAATAAGAACCATAATAGCACGAACATGCTTCAATGTATGGTCGCCTTATAATGCAATGAATTCAGCTTGTAAATTGGTCTGTCTACTGCCTAAAGAGATTAAAATCCTATTGTCTGTAATCAAATAGCCTCTTTAGGTAAGTTCCATATGAGGATGATAAAAGCTTCATGATTGTGTATGACAAATCTGTACCTCCATCATGTGGATTTTTTAGACAAATTAGACACATGTGCTTCAACTCCGGCCTTCAAAGCATCCCTTTTCTTAAACTATTGTTCTCCTAACTTTACGAAAAAAGAAAATTTAGGCCATTCAAAATTATTTCCAGTAGGCTAATATATTATTCATATGGATCTAATTTCTTGTCCTTCAAGCAATGTGGACTCACTGGGAAAATTTGTTATTTTTCATCATTTAAAACTTCTCCTTTTCCCATTACATCTTCCTTATGCCCTACTTGATGGAAATTCCTTATGCGTTCAAAGCATTCCAAATAAAGAAAAGGATCTAGTTCTCTAATATAATCATGCAACATGCTGAAACAACATAAATTTCATTCGGATAGGCCACTACAAAATCACTAATCAAGCTCTGAAGTTTCACCATCAGGTTAGATAATACATTTACATTCCATGAGAATGATTCCATGATTGGTTCCTGAAAACAAGTCTCAGATAGAAAGATACCATTCTTGCAAAATGACCATTCTGTAAACTTGATTCTGTTCTGCACTGTCATCTGCACCAAACACTTTTGGTTTTGATTTCAAAACTCATCAAGAATGATCCTTGAGAATCTAAAGCTATGGAACATGATTCACTTTCATATGTAGAATATGAATCCTCAATTATCTCTTTTGGAAAATGCATTGATCAATAAGTACAAATCTGCAAAGTGAGCATCTTAACACTTTGTCAATTCTAACTTGGTGAAAAACGCAAAAATCTGATTTGGAATCAACTTAGAAAAGTGACCAAACGGATTGGTCAAGGTCTGAAAATATTCAAAGAAGTTCACTTCCAGGTCAACAATGCAGAAAAAATTTCAATTATGCCTGACCTTGAACCGGGTGCAAATAGGGAAACCACAAAGTAGGTCACTTAATTCTGAATTTTGCACATTCAGTAAAACTTTAATAAATTGGAAATGGAAAGGCCCTAGCAAAGTGAATAACTAGATTGGAAGGAATCTGAAAATCTTCAAATGGGTACACTCTTATGTTTGCAACATGGTGGAGCATTCAATTATGTAATTCATTCATCTGGGAACAAAATACAAGACCTCAAAGTAAGGAACTTAATAATTCTGCACTTGTCACTTTGGAAATCAGAATTAATCACTAATAGAATGATTCTAGAAAATTTATCATCTGATTTCATGGGGATCTAAAAATTAGCATGGAGGATCATTTTCATGCTTAAAATACCTAGGAAAAAATCTTTATTTCATACCCATCCATGTGATCAGAGATGCAGGCCTTCAAACTAAGGTATTCAGAAATCTGTATTCAACAATTTTGGGAAACTTGAACAAAATGCCAATAGAATCAGATTGGCAAACTGCTCTAATGGATTCATCATGTTCTGAAAATCAAAACATATGAATTATTTGACCATTGGGACATAGTACAAAAGGAATTATTTTAATTTAATCTACTGGTCAAAATTTATAATCAATCAAACTGGGCTATTTCAGATTTCAGGGCAAAACAAAGATACAAACAATTCTGGGCAACCGACTTTGAGGAATATGGAAACTTATCAAATGGACTTGAAATGACTTAAGTTTTGAAACATAGACTCTCTAATATATATTCTAAACATTCCCAAAGCAGTGACTTATGAAACTCAATAGGGTGCAAGATATTCAGAAGCAAACTAGGCTTGGGACAACAAAATGACACTTAGCAAAAATACAGATTTATGTAACCACCTCAAAATGACTACTCCCCAAACATGTCAAATTTGAAATTTAGGAGATGGAACCTACTGCATATGTCAAATGAAAGGTACTGAACCCTCTTCCCAAGTGGTACATCATGAAAATCATCAGGGTATCTTTTACAAGCACTCCAACTAAGCCTTCTCACAAGTTTTTTAGGGTAATCATTTTGCCTTATAGAAAATTTTCAAAATGGTCACTCCAAATTTGTGCCAAATTTGAGAGTACCAACAGTGGCTCTGACTGTGGATAGTTGAAGGCAAGTTTATACCAAGAACCACAGATCTCTGGAGTAGCAGACCACTCAAAAAAACTCGAACAAACTAACTGCTAAAAGGAAACACACTACTGAAAGAAACACACCTGTCAATATGTACAATATTCACAAGGCCTAAAGCCTCAAAATTTGAATCAATTCTTTCCTCTGTCAAAAAAAAAGTTCTCTTCTCCATGCTTGATAAATAAGATGAAAGTAGCTTTCTCATTTGCCTGATCCAATCCACTGTCATCCTATATTAGCTCATCATATGACAACAAATCTGCATATTCCTCATATGAGATTCCATAAACATCAGACATATTGTTATCATAAATTTTTTGTGGAATATTCATGATACATTCATTAGATAAAAAAAACTTAGATATCTGCAACATTTATCATCTTTGGTCTGTAAACCACACTTTGGTAAATCATTATCCAAATGAAAAAAGGAACACTCAATCCTTATCATATTGCTTGGGAAAGAATCATTAGGTCCATTCACATCCATCATTTTCCTCTCAAAAGAAAACATACCTTGATCTTTATGCAAAATCTGAGAGGCCTTATCACTTGGAAAAAGATCATCAAACTTAGGACATTCATCAAATAAAACATGATAAATCATCTTAGGATATGGAGCAATAATTTCAGCATAAAAAATAGGAGCACCTTGCATATAATAAATCTTCTTTCTAAAAATAAAAGCATCCTCCACCTTATCATTATTAAACATATCAAGAACATGGTGGAGGGTGGGAGGGAAAATACCAATACACTCCTTGTCTTCATAAGAAACTTGAGCCACTGATTGACCACTATTAAATGGTTTAAAGGCCGACTTAAAATCAAGATTCAAAATCCACACTATTATCCAAATCAGTACTCAACTCAATACTTGGAATCTCCACATCCACTAAATCTAAAATGACACTGGAGATCTCTTCATCTGATAAATCATACTGAATTTTGGTGAAGCCTAATAAAAGAGGAGTGCAAGAAAAAACAGTATCACATATGTCCAAATCAGAATGCACTGATTCACTTTCCTTGTCAAAATCAATATGTATTGGACAAGAAAGTTCAAAGCTTCCATTTCTTGAATATCTGAGATACTCAGAAGATAAAATCTCTACAATTTGTTCACTGTGAAGGGAACAACAGTCATCTTTTTCATTTATCTCCTTACTGTCTTCTTGCATGATGCTGTAATTTTCTTCTTTATTGGAGTCTTGTAGTGAAACCACTGAAACCATATCATCTTGTGTAAGGTCCTCACTACAAATACTCATTTCTACATCATAGTTGTCTTCTTGCTGGCTGCATGTATCTTTCTCATTGTCTTGCTGCTCATAAAGCTTTATATCAATATCATAATCAACAATACCCTTACTGCAAGTAGACTCCTCATCATCACTAATCATATATTCATCTTTATCACTTTCAACATTATTAAATTCAGATTCACTGTCAGATTTATCATTAGATTCTTCAATAATCTCAGAATTTTCAGATTCAATATCATTGTACTCAATATTAGATATATCTTTAGAAGAAGAATATTCTACATTTTTCATCCATTCAATAGCTTGCTGAAAATAATCTTCCCTCTAAAAAATTGGTAAATTGCATGTATGGGGAAAACAAAGCTTAACAAATAAATCTTCCCATACAAGAACCTAAGGACAAAAAATGATGTTGTAGCCCTTTATCTTATCAGCAAATTTTATGTAAAAATTATATGGTGATTCACTTTCTTCTCTGCTCATGTGTCCTTGTAAAAGTAACACCACCCTTTCTTGATGTCTTTGTCTCAACATATCTGTCTCTGCTTTGACAAGATCAAACTCTGATATAGGATATTTTGATTCAAATATGTCTTTCTCATGACTGTGCTCTTTATCCTCATACTATTCTACATCACTAAGCTGCTCAAAACCACTAAATCTTTCAATAAAACAAGCCTCTAATGCTTCCATGGATTTTATTGAGCCATGAGGTAGATTCCTAATCCAATCTCTTGCAACATCAATCAAAGATATTGCAAAAAATTTCATCAATATATCCTCATGTGAAATGTTATGACTGTCTACCAAGTCAGCAAACATTTCTAAATGATCTTCAACTGACTGCTCACCAAAACTAGTAAACTTTGGAAAACACTCCCTAAACTTTGATGGAATATGATTTGGATATCCATGGATACCCTCAAAACTAATTGCCCGATACAAATTACTACCCCTCCAATCACTAGATTGTGACATCTTAGCAGTAAAAAAGATTACAAACTACCACTCTTATCTAGTACATATCTCATTTAGATTTTGAAGAAAAACAAGTAAAAAATTGAAATATGTAAACCTCTTTTACACCTTTATCCTTTTGCTTTAGTGCTATAATCAATTGATAAGGAAAACTATCAAAACTTTGTGAAATACCTGGATGTAAATGAGCTGCTGCAAAATATGTGCTTTGAAAACACCTCTAAATCAGCTTCAAAACTTGTAGAGCTGCCAATTTGTTGTAGAAAAAATACTTGCAACTAGCTGTGATCATTTTTCCAGCTCCAACTTCTTCAAATCAGAAATCTCACATACACCACACATAAAGCCCTTTATGATTCCTATAATCATAGGAGTTCAAAAATTGATTTTCCTTCTCACTGCAAGTCCACCTTTCTTTTTTGTAGTCTTTCTTCAAATATGCACACTGGTGCAAATCAGAGAACTCAGAGTTGCCACTCACCACATGTGAGATAGTATGAATATATCTTCAAGAAATTGGACTTTCAGACACTTTGTAATGACAGACAAAATAGACTTGACTCGCTTTACAAAATTTGAGGAATATGTCTTTTTGTAGAATATGACTCTATGACTTCAATGGCTTCAACTCAACTGAAACTGGTTTAAAAGAGTTGAAAAGTACTACACCAGAGACTCTAGGGTATAAAACTTCTTT
>MU224951.1:9412777-9430123 GCA_018584345.1 Thuja plicata | reverse complement strand
GATAAACTACTTGAACACCATACTCTTTAATACTATTTCAAGCCAAGAAAAGCCTAATTGCTAAGGATTGAATAAAATCCTTCTTCATTTTTGAGCTCCACATATACTCAGGTAGGTTTTACCTCTTTATGATTACTGATTACATAGTATATATGAATGTGGACACTGATTTTCTATTAGGAATTTATTTAACCAACTTATGAGTCAATTTGCAAATGACCAAGCATAATCAAATATAAATCTTAACTATACAAATCATGATTGTCAATATAGAAAGACCGGTGATATAAGGAATTTCATCCTTCTTCCTTTTAAGGAGGGATAACCTAGTTGATTCACTCTCCAAGGAATCACTAAAATGGACAATATCCTGCTAATATGAGTCCCTAATGAGTTCAGCTCATTTTTTCTAAAAACTAAATGAAATTTATTGAAATGATTTTGATATTGGATGAGGAATAAACTGCAAACTATATCCTAAACCAATGCCTATCTCTTGGGAAAAGAGTCAATGAAAACATGAATTAGCAAAGATAAACCAATGGAGATATTGTAGAGTGCCTTACAAAATAATGTAGTTGAGATAGAGTGCCTTACAAACTATCCTCTCATATACATACTTCTGCATCAAATCCATATAATAATGCTTTGCTCTCTGAAATTATCTATGAAACTTAGTCCTCTCCTTGAAAGGAACTCATAAATAATTAGACACACTACCTTATAGTAGGTGTATTTAAAATGCCTTACAAGTGAAACACACTAGAGAAAAAACATAATACAAAGAGACAAGATAATATGAAAGAGGGAAAACTACATTGTATTCCATTAATGAATTCTGCTTCAACACATCCAAACCTTAAGCTTTCAAGAATTTAAAAAAGACATAGAAGTCTATCTTGCAATAGAAATTCATCAAACCAATAGGGACCTACTCTGAACATCTACAGGGAAAACCCCTAATAGAATAGAGGAAAGGAACCTCTCAAACTGAGAAGAGAAGGGAATAAATAAGAACATGAGAAACCCTAACATCTCTGAGCAATTCACACCTTTCCTTCTACAAATATGATCTACTCTCATTCTTTATTCCTTGCATCTGATATCATTGGTGGTCTACAAAATCTAAATTTGAAACTATTGGTGACTTCAAAATATGATTTAACTTGCTTTTAAAGTTTACAAAATTTGATTTATTTCATCAATATCTGACTGCACAAAGAAATCTAACTTCATTCTACAAGTGCCTCTTCAAAGTCTATGATTTGATTTTGCCTTTTCAAAGTTTTCCTCATTTACCCTTTCAAATATCCTTTAAAAACTGATTTAAATCTCTCACAAAATCTGATTTTACCCTTTTCAAAATCCTCCATGAAAGCTCTTTTATATCTGATTTCAATCTTTTCAAAGTCATCTAGGAATGCATTTTTAGGTAAAAATCTGATTTCAAATATGATTTTCTATTGTCTTCAAAAAAAATCTCTTGGAATACACATTTCAAATTTGGCAATATATTACATAGACTATGCAAAAGACTATACAATTTTTAAATTCTTTTAAAATTTACCCTGTGCACATTCCTATGCCTTGAAATTCTCAATTTTTTGCATTTTTTGCCCAGAATCGACCAAAAATTGACATGTGGCACATGCTGATTCATTGCTCCTAACTGGTCTTTTAACTATTTTTTTAACCACGGTCACCTATTCTCCTTGTCTCCAAGTCTCCTGATTTCTTTACTAACTATAGTTAAATCTGGAGACCTAGCGACTAACCACCTCAGTCTCCAAGTCTCTGAATACTTGGCAGTTTTCCTTTTGCATCTCGCAACCTCGCGACCACATAGTCTCCTAATCTCCTGATGAACCATCACTAACCACTTGTGTCATGAGACTTGGTGACTAACCACCATTGGTTATCTCAGCGGTTAGTCTCTTAGTCTCCAGATTTTTGCGGTTATCTCCAATCCTTCTCCTGACTTCACAACCGGATGCCACGTGTCATCTGCGCCATGTGTCCACCACATCACTGCTTTTTTGCAAAATATGGTCATCTTTTGGTCACCGTTGGCATGAAAAATGAGGCACTACACGTGCATGTGTGGATAGCCTCCAGCTCTTCTTCTTATTTCATATGTTTGTCACTTATCTTTTAAATACCTCAGAACTCCATTTCAGGCTGAATATGGGACTAAATCCCCCAATTCTATTAAAGCATTTTAGCATTTTACTTCAAAATTTGGGGGGGGGGGGGGGGCACCTGGGTGCACATAGTTCCAATTAAGGGGCCCGCCAAGAGACTCTGGGCTTCTTATTTATAATGTAAGTAAGCACCTTTGTATATAAATATAACAAAAAATCATTACCCATTGAATGTGGTATAATGCTTGCAGAGCATTTCCAAACTTTTATAAACTTTGTACATGCTCCTGCGTGGGTTTTACCCATTCTCCATGCCTTGTGCAAGCAATTCTTTGGCTATTTTAATTTTTAATCTGACTTTCCTTAGTCTGCGTAGGTAGTAGGCTTGGTGTGGAATTTCCTCTTCAAATGTGTTGCGTGTGGTCTTCATTTTGACTAGGATTGTGCTGAATGTTAAATACATTTTGTAATGTAGATTGATACATTGCGCAGAGTATTAACATGGTATCCTTTTTTAAAAAAATACAACACATCTCAACCCCTTTAGACATCGTGTGGGCTCTAGTCAATTTCCAACTCCAAATGTAGCGTAGGGCTTCCACCTCTTCATTCAGCGCTGGTATCTTTTAACACTTTAATTTGAAATGCCTTGTTTGGAATGGGGACGAGGTCCCATAAAAGACCAACCACTATTTTTGCACCGAGAACATATGCTTCCTTCCTTTCGCTGACTGCTCCCCCTAAGGGATGATGGGAGAAATGGATTGCGGTACCTCCCTAGCTATGACCACCATACTGCTCGTGGGCCAATTGGATTTACATGGTCCCCTGCTCCTATGGAGGCTGAAATTAGTGCTCCCTCCGACACCGTGAACCACTAGCGTTGCTACCCCTTTTAGTGTTGCATCACAAGTTGGAGTAGGATTTTGAAGTGTCAGTTTCCCATGTGATCAGAGAGTGGATCTTCGTAGGGTGGGAAGAAGGTCTGGATGAGAGTGATTCGTCTTTATCCATTCTTCCCATTCATGATTCTTGGCGCAAATTTTTTTTCTTTATTAGAATCCACTAAGGAATCAGGAACTAAACTATCCAAGGCTTCCTCATTTCTTGCTATGGCTGTGGTAATCTTTTTTGGTCTAAAGCATTTTCTACTAATCACCTTTCTTGGTATCTTCTACTTTGAAGACCAAATACAAAATTGAGCATGCCTCCATCCTCTCTATGAAAAAAGACCATCTTGAAAGATATCTTTCATATCTCAAACAAACTCTATCTCTCAATTTTAACATTCTATCAAGATGGAATGTAAGGAAAATAAGAACCATAACAGCATGAACATGCTTCAATGTATGGTCACCTTATAATGCAATGAATTCAGCTTGTATATTGGTTTTTCTACTGCCTAAAGAGATTAAAATCCTACTGTTTGTAATCAAATAGCCTCTTTAGGAAAGTTCCATATGAGGATGATAAAATCTTCATGATTGTGTATGACAAATCTGTACCACCATCATGTGGATTTTTTAGACAAATTAGAAACATGTGCTTCAACTCTGGCCTTCAAAGCATCCCTTTTCTTGAACTATTGTTCTCCTAACTTTATAAACAAAGAAACTTTAGGCCATTCAAAATTATTTCTTGTAGGTTAATATCTTATTCATACGGATCTAATTTCTTGTCCTTGAAGCAACGTGGACTCGCTGGGAAAATTTGTTGGTTTGCATCATTTAAAAATTATCCTTTTCCCATTACATCTTCCTTATGCCCTACCTGATGGAAATCCCTTATGCGTTCAAAGCATTCCAAATCAAGAAAAGGATCTAGTTCTCTAATATAGTCATGCAACATGCTGAAACAACATAAATTTCATCTGGATAGGCCACTGCAAAATCACTAAATCAAGCTCTGAATTTTCACCATCAGGTCAGATAGTACATTTACATTCCATGATAATGATGCCATGATTGGTTCCTAAAAAAAATTCTCAGATAGAAAGATACCATTCTTTCAAAATGACCATTCTGTAAACTTGATTCTGTTCTGCACTGTCATCTGCACCAAACACTTTTGATTTTGATTTCAAAACTCATCAATAATGATCCTTGAGAATATGAAGCTCTGGAACATGATTCACTTTCATATCTAGAATATGAATCCTCAAGTAGCTCTTTTGGAAAATGCACTAATCAATAAGTACAAATCTATAAAGTCAGCATCTTAACACTTTGTCAATTCCAACTTGGTGAAAAACACAAAAATCTGATTTGGAATCAACTTAGAAAAGTGACCAAACGGATTGTTTAAGGTCCAAAAATATTCAAAGAAGTTCACTTCCAGGTCAAAAATATAGAACAACTTTCAATTATGCCTGACCTTGAACCGGGTGAAAATAGGGAAACCACAAAGTAGGTTACTTAATTATGAATTCTGCACATTCAGTAAAACTTTAATAAATTAGAAATAGAAAGGCCCTAGCAAAGTGAATAACTGGATTGGCAGGAGTCTGAAACTCTTCAAATGGGTACACTCTTATGTTTTCAACATGGAGGATCATTCAATTATGTAATTCATTCATTTTGGAACAAAATACAAGACCCCAAAGTAAGGAACTTAATAATTCTGCACTTGTCACTTTGGAAATCAGAATTAATTACTAATAGAATGATTCTAGAAAACTTGTCATCTGATTTCATGGGGATCTGCAAATTAGCATGGAGGCTCATTTTCATCCTTACAATACTTAGGAACACACCCTAATTTCATACCCATCCATCTGATCAGAGATGTGGGCCTTCAAAGCAATGTATTCAGAAATCAGTATTCAACAATTTTGGAAAACTCAAGAACAAAATGCCAACATAATTAGATTGGCAAACTACTCTAATGGATTCATCATGTTTTGAAATTCAAAAAATATGAAGCATTTGACCATTGGGACATATTAAAAAAGCAATTGTTTCAAATGAATCAACTGGTCAAAATTTATAATCAGTCAATCTGGGCTATTTCAGATTTTTGGGCAAAACAAAGATACAAACAATTCTAGGCAACCGACTTTGAGGAATATGGAAACTTATCAAATGGAATTGAAATGAATTGAGTTTTGAAACATATAATATTTGATATATATGCTAAAAATTCACAAAGTAGTGACTTATGAAACTCAATAGGGTGCAAGATATTCAGAAGCAAACTAGGCCTGGGACAGCAAAATGACACTTAGCAAAAATGCAGATTTATGTAACCACCTCAAAATGACTACTCCCCAAACATGTCAAATTTGAAATTTAGGAGCTGGAACCTACTACATATGTCAAATGAAAGGTACTAAATCCTCTTCCCAAGTGGTACATCATGAAAATCATCAGGGTATCTTTTACAAGCACTCCAACTAAGCCTTCTCATAAAATTTTTTTAGGGTAATCATTTTGCCTTATAGAAAATTTTCAAAATGGTCACTCCAAATTTGTGACAAATCTGAGAGGACCAATAGATTGTTTGATGGTCATTTTGATTATTTTGGTGTCTATTTTGATGTTTCACTCACACAAGACACATCATGGAGATATCATAGAACTAAGCACATTAATCAAACCCTATTCCTAGGTGGCGAGAAATGGACAATACTTGTTTGAATCCTCTTACAATAAAATAACCATTCAAGTTGGATAGTTAGAAGCTTGGAAACACTGACTCCCCTCCATGACACACACTTCTCGGGCCTACCAAGCTTTGAATTTCTCAAGATCTGAGGATCCTGATAAATTTACTATCTCAACAAGAGGGGTACATGAGAGGTTTCTTAGGCATGTGTGTCTCACAACGCCCATATCAACAAGTAGAAAAGGATTTTGGCCATTAGCTGAAAAGGGTTTTAGTAAGGGTCTTCGTTTAAGTGTATCATGTATGTTTGCACAAGCGCGATTCAAGCTGCTAACCCCACAAAGAACCTTAGCATAAGAAAATCATGATACATGATTGAGAGTCGGAGGCCCTGCTTTGTGTTAGGAAAGAGCTGAGTATAAGCTCAAATGACACTTGTCTTCTGAGGCTTTGGTTTTGAGGAAGCATTTTTATTATAGTGAGTCAAAGAAGCTTGGAGTTAGCTTGTTCTCACTTGGGTCATTCTCTAAGGGTGAGTACTTTTTCCCACTTGGACATGCCCTCTAAGGTTGAAGATCTCAAATGATGAATGACAATAGTGTTTTTGGATTTCTGAACATCCCAAAAGGGAGAAAGCATAATTTCCTGACATTATTGCCATTCCTAAAACTTCAAACACAAGTTCATTTTAATAAGTCTTTCATGCGGGTTCCTATTTTAAGAAAATAAAAACAAAATACAAGCACAATGTTTAGCGTTCTATCGATCAAAGGAAACCTGCAAGACAAATCATCAGTAGTTTGTGTTTTATTCTTCTTTCACAATAAAGCCAAAAATTGGTCAGCGTTAGAAAAATCAGAAAATTGATTGCATATTTAGAAAGTAGATAAAAAATCATGCACTTTCAAAAAAAATTGCACTAAAAAATGTTACTTTATGAGCCCAAACAAGGCTCTAGAAGCTGCAAAAAAGAGGATTAGACAAGTACAGTGACCAAAAAGTGCAATTTATGATAAATTAGGCATTCAAAACCTGAAAATAATCCCAACCAAGTATTCTTCAGAAAATTCTACCCAAAATTAAAAAAAATTACTCATGTAAAGGACTTAAAATGAAAAAGTTATGACCCTCTGAAGATAGACTGTGAATTCAAAAATGCCAATGGTGAAGGCAGAGAATATTCAACCCTTGTTGAAATCAGAAAATCACCATGTTAAATTTGACAGTCTCATGGATGTCATAGAAAGCCAATGAGGCTGCAGAATGACAGTTGGATGGGTGTAAAATTTTAGGAAAGGTCGTCTGATCAGAAGTGGTGGAAGGGTGGTGATTGGGTGGCGTAGAGGTTGAGAAGAGGTGGAGAAGCTCGCGCGGAGTAGTGTGGTGAGGAGAAAAGAGGGAAAGGGCTAAGAGGAAGAGGGGAGGAGCTATGGGGGATGGTAGAGCATAGAGGGAGGAACTGGGTAGGGAGCATGGGGAGGTGGGGAAGATGAGCGGAGCAGGGAGTTAGATAAGTGGAGGGAGGTTGTGGAGAGAGTGGAGTGCAGGGAGGCTATGCAAGGGCTAGGGAAGGGAGGTAGGGAAGCATGGGGAAGTGGGGAGAAGAAGAGGGAGGCGAGCAGGGGAGGGGGAAGTGGGAGGTTGGCTAGGGGTGTGTGGAGAGGTGGAAGTAGGATGAAAGGGTAGGGAGGTTGTAGCGGTGGAATAGGAGGTAGCACAGGCTGGGGATAGGAGGTGGAATGGGGTAGGGGTCCACATGCCTCCCATGGTAAAGAAAATGGTAGTTTTAATACAAAGTTTGAAAATTAATAAATAAAACAAAGAGCACAGTGTTGGGTTGTAAGGTGTTAGACTTGGTGCTATCGGATTGGAAGGCAGGTCCAATTTGGATGCAATGGTCAGAATGACAGAGGATTAGGTCAAGCCCCAAAAATATTTTTTCTTGAAAATAGAAATCTACCTTGATCTATGTGCAAGAGATGGGAAAGTTTGCTCTGCCTCAATTTGCATGTAGAGGGTTGTACAACCTGTTTGGGCAAACAAAATTTGCTACATATTCAAATTTTAGTAGGTATAGGCAAGTTTATTATCGTTTCAAATGGAAATGGTGATCCAGATGTAACAGTGGAGTCAGATTTGGCTGAAAAGGAGATGTCAATAAGCCTCGCAGTGGGTGCCACAAATGTATGCATGGAAATGGGTTTCTACCTACAAGCTGCAAAACACACACACTTCAATGAGTCTTTACGTGGTTAGCTAGTTAGAAAATGTGAAATCAAAATGCAATAAACTAGACTAAACTAACTGACACAGACCCATTGCCTTCTAGTAGGAAGGAATATGATTTTTCTCTTAGGTCATCGCAAACTCAATGACGACACCAATATCCTAAACAAAGGATTTAAAGCTATATGATTGATCTAAATGATTATGCAGTTTATGGTTAATCCAAAGCTAATTAGATCATTTTTAGAGCACCAAATTGAAGTGTGATTGATTCCTTTTAAAGCACCAAATTCAAATATGCTCTAAAATTAAGATTTACATGATTGAAAACAAATTAAAATGTTAAACAGTTGAAAACTTAAATGCTAGAATTCTCTAAAATTTATGCAGAATAACAATAGCAAAAGAAAATTAGGATCCTTGTGAAGGAAAAGAGCTTCTCTTTTATAGAAAATCTCTCCCAAATCGATGAGCGAGATTAGAGGAAATGAGTGGATTAGATTTGATTTGAGGAAGCACAATCCATGTGCAAGCAATTTGATTGGTCAAAAGATTCATTCTTTTTGGAAACTTCCAAAATTATTTTCAGTTAACATCTTTGTTTCCAAAATGATAAATAGTGGAGAATCAGTTAACTGAGTGGAACTGGATTGTTTCCAATTTGATAATTAGTTAACTAGATTTGATGATGTCATATGCATTTTTAACTATTAAAATAATTTTGAATGCACATTTTGTTTTTTTAATTAATTTCATTCCCTTTTTTATTTAATTGACAAATTTGTAATTTTATTTAATTAATATATTAGAAATATCAATTAAATAATTAGTATAAAATTTATTTGCCAATGTAATGTGATTTTAGGAATTAATTAATTAATCAAGTGTGATAATTGATTAGGATCTAGGGTTTAGGTGAGATCAGTTCAAATTTGATAGATTGAGGAATTATTTGTTTGATTTAGGACTTAGGGTTTATCAATATTATGGTTTGTTGATTAATTGTTGCGATTGGGGGTCTAGGGTTTAGATGACCATTTTTATGTGATTACACAGGAAGGGTCTCATTTCTTCCTTTAGTAACTCTGTTACCATTATTTGACATAACATCTTTGAAAGACTTGGGGCTGGTTGGGGAAGTAGGGTTGTGAGAAGATGGCATGGAAGGTGAGGGGTGTAATTGCGGAGGAAGTGATGTGGTTATGGGGGTTTGGGGGATAGAATCTAGTTTCAAGGTATCTTGAACAGGGGAAGTAGTGGGAGCGTTTGAACTACTTGGAGGGGTTTGGTGTTGACATGGTTTACGAACTGGGAAATCTCGAATAAGATGGCCCTCTCGAAGGCAATAGAAGCAAGCATTTGGCTTTTTAAGATACAAGATCCATTGCTCAAATTAAAACCCAGGTCCTACCAATTTAATGGTGTCAGGAGGGGGTTGGGTTAAGTCCATCTCAATGCATGCTCTTGGATGTACCCTTAAGCTAGCCCATTTGTCTATGTGTTGTTTACACCATAGGACTCTCTCTAACTGAGAGGGAATGGCTTGCAGAAAAGGATGGAAGGCCAGATTGAGAAATGGTAATTCAACCCACATACAGTATTTGGATTTATAAATTCCCTCTCGATGGAAGTCAAGGTCCCAAGCCTAGACATAGCATATTTGACCACAGATGATCCACGATCCATAATTTAATGTTGCTTGGGCATGATCTAGGTTAACAAAGGTGCAAGATACATAGCCTCTGCCCAATCCCCTAACAGTTTCTATAGCCCAACCCTTCAAGTCCCAATTATTATGGGTCCATTTAAAAAAAACCATATTCTCCAGGGACTCCTTTGAGGAAGAATAGTATAATAGTTTTGTCTTTACATTCAGAAATGACTTCAACAACATCATCAAGAAGTTCAAAAGAGACCACTTTACCTTCAATATTCTGTGTGGTTAGGGTGTCTAGAGACCTAGAGATTTGTGCATTCACAACTAAATTCTTCTGGCATGGTGGTGTGATGATTTCCTAGCATGATTGAGTCAGTAAGGAGGGCCGTCTTGACATTGTCTTCATGATAGCACTCAAAACATTCGATTCCTCCGCATCACATGATTCCATCATGCTCAATTTGTTTGTTTTGTCTCCTTCTGAAAACCCATGCTCCCTACCTTTTTTTCATGTTAAATGCCTTGATTTTCAGGTCCCTATGGACTCCAGCCACTTTTGACTTTGGGGAAACTATAGTATTCGATTGTGACTCGATAGCAACAACAAAATAATGGTGAGAAAAAGGGCATACAGATTAGATGTTTCTGTGGGAAATTTTGCAGAGCACCTACTATGTAAGTTTGACTCAACATTTTCAAACACTTTCTACTATGCCACAACCCTTGTTTATATAGTTTTCAAAATAAGTTAAAAATTTTGCAATTTTTTACTATAGTTACATGTATAAAAAACTTATTATTCAAATTAATTTTTGTAAGAAATAAAAAATTAAGAAATAATTTTTTTATTAATCATAAAATTTATTAATGTAATTTTTTTATTGGTCTTCATTAATATATTTGCCTTCCAATTTTTAAAACTATAGAAAACTTGTTATTTTTATAAATTTTCAAATAATAAGTAAAGAATTTTTTACGATCCTCACAACAAAAGCCATTGAAGTAGTTTTAAAGAAGCAGTTAATATTTTTTTTAATATTGACTTTGAGTTATGGTGAGTTATGATATGGGCAGCCATCAAATACTCGCTCACAATGTCTATACAACCATCATCTTATGATGGAGTATTTGATGGCTACCCATATCATAACTCACCATAGCTTAAATAATTATTAGGTACAAGTTATGGATCTCAACCATCATCACCTATCAATATTATCCCTAATCAAACATTCCATCGATCCCTTCTAGGTAATTAAGAATGTCACTATTATTTACATTAACTACATATTGTGCTCTTACACTAAACGATTTATTAAATACACATGTAATTACAGATATAAATGATCAACAAAATAGTGGATAACATTGTTGAATGTGAAGTCCAACTGTTCATTTCTTATTCCATGACTGTTCATTTCATATTTCTCTTGTTTGACTCTTCTTCTTCTCTTGAAGACTATTGTATAAATATGAGGAGAAATCCTTATGTATTCAAGCTGCAATGATTGAATAAAATATTTTTTCTACTCTTTGGTGGATGTAGCCAAATTGGCGAACCACATTAAAATCTTGTCTCTTTTTGTGGTTTCCAATTTGTCTATTTATTTTACAAACATAGCTTACCATTTTCTCTGCTCTGCATCTCTTCAAATTTGTTGGTTTCCCTCTTTGTATGCCACCAGATGATGACATGGGTATGGCTCATAGTCCAAGGGACCATCCCCCTAACCTGGAAAAGAAGCTATTGAAGAATGATAAGTAGGAGATATTTTCCACAGCAAGTCAAATTGTGATATTGCTATTGGGATTCAAATGTGTAGTTTTTTGTGTCAAACTCATTGACCCATATTTCATGAGTAGTGGTTCACACAAACCCATCTCTCATGAGAATGAATATAACACTTAACACTCATTGGATCTAGGTGATGCTCACAGAGGTGAAGCATCAGGACTTCCTGGGAGGTCACCCATCCCAGTACTACTCCACCTTGAGCAGACTTAACTACAGAGTGGGTTTAACCATGGATGAAACTCTGTAGTTAAGCGCGCTCGAGCTGGAGTAGTAATGGGATGGGTGACCTCCCAAGAAGTCCTGGTTCTTCACCTCTATGAGCATCACCTAGATCCAATGAGTGTTAAGTGTTCTATTCATTCTCATGAGAGATGGGTTCATGTGAACCACTACTAATGAAATAAGGGTCAATGAGTTTGACTCAAAAAACTACACAATTGAATCTTGATAGAAATATCACAATATTGAAGAATGGACATTTGGACTCACGTTTGACAACTTGTCCTGTGAAAATGTTGGAGGCAAACGTGAGCTCCCTTGAAGACATTGGTGAGGTAGAACTTTCACTCCCTGACACCTTGATCGACAGGGTAGTGGCTTCATGGAAAAATGCTTTGGTGGGGAGATTGTTTACTCTCAGACCCTCGATAGATATGGTGCGGAGATGGGTTCAAAACCAAATGGTCATTGAAGAGTAGCGTATCATTAAGCGTGATATCGGGTGGGCTCTTCTTGTTCCACTTCTTATTAGATGAGGATTTCAGAATGGTCCTTGCGGGCTCGTGGAATTTCAAGAAACATTTCCTCTCCCTCTACAAGTGGAAGCTGAGTTTCAATCCAGAAGTGGATTTGAATAGTCCAGCCACTATTTGGGTTAGAATGTCAGTACTGCCTTTGGAAATTTGGGATGAGAAAAGTTAAGCCCCTATTTGGGTCTGAATGTAGGGACTGCTTTTGGAACTTTGGGATGAGAAAATATTCAGCTGGGTGGGAAACACCTTTGGGTAGTATATAATGATGGATTTAATTTCTAGAACTAAATCTAGGTTAGATTTTTCTTATTTTTGTGTTAAAGTGGCTTTTTATAAGGCTGGGGTCCCATGAATTTTTTCGTCTAGTTGAGTTTAAAATTTTTAACTCTGACATTTAAGAAAGCTAGTCATTATGCATAAGAAAAATAAGTAAAAAAAGTATTTTCCCACCAAAATCTTTTTTTAAGAAAATTCTAAAATTAAATATTTGAGAAATGTCAGAAAAACATTCCTAAGTTGGTGGGGCAATTTCTAGCCCCTACCCCTTTTTCACCCGCTTGCTAAAAAGTAAGAGATCCTATTTTGAGGAGAAGATTCCAAATAATCTTGTAGCCAAACAATTTTGTTTCCATGGGACCACCCTCTTCCTAAAAAATAGAGCTTAAGCCCCCCTCATAGGACCCCTGCCTAAGCCTTTGCCAAAATTTATCACTGTGCAGTTGAAACTAGGAACTATTACTTAGGCCCTTGTTTATGAAAATGCCACAACTTCTACCAAAGGTGTGCAAAACTAGGACACCTTATCTCAAACTACACACCATGTATGGACTTCAACCTGGAACTGACAGTACTTTGAAAAGCATAAATTTGGAAAAAACCAAAGGAGATTATTCTCTTTAGAGGAGAAAAGACTCTTTGCTTGAGGTGGAAAAGAATTATAGTTTACTGGCTGCTACCTCTTAGGATGGTACCCAAGAAGTGACAACATAATTTCTGATAAATGACCATCAAATTGAGCTGCAAAAGGTGTGAAGTTCAGTGGTTGTCAACTCTCATGTTATGTTTCCAAAAATGCAATGAAACACCTTTGTTTCACATTTCAATGGCTGAAATGGGTTTCTCGTTGCAAACGCCCATTTCTTAGTCGTCACTCTTATTTTCAGCCGTCACTCTCACTGGGTAACTACTATAATTTAAAGTTTGAATGAAAATTAGTTTTTCAAGCTTTCACCAACTTCAAGGAGTGCACTGATATTAATGAAATTAACAATTAATCGTCAATTGGAGTTTACATTAATTTATGGATTGTTTTGGATTTTTAAGGGATAGTTAACTATGCTATTAACTTATTCCTAGATTTTTTAATTTTTAAGAGATAGTTTACATTTGACATTAATTTATTTTTTTAATAATAATATTTGCTAACATGTTTTATATAAACAATTTTAAAATAAAAGAATTAAATTTAAATGTTTTTAATTTTATTTTTTACTATAATTATTATTATAAACTATTTTATAATAAAAATAAATTTAAATAATTTTCAAAAATTAGTTTAAGTTTTAAAATTATTATTTTAAATCTTTTTATGTATATAATGTATAATTATAAATTTTATAATGAATTATATATACGTATAAGAAATGTGTGTGTCTACACACACACACATTTTTGTTAACATTAACTGAAAGGGGGGTGAATCAGTGGCCTCAAAATATTCCAGTTAATCAACCTTAAAACTTAGTACCACAATATTAAGCCTCTAGTTATCTTCAGTCCTACAAGATGAATGCCTTCAAATAATCTTAACAAATAACTACTGCTCAAAGTTCATTGTTAAACCTTATTCTTCCTGTTTACTGATTAGCAATCTTTCATTTATCAAAATACAATAAATTGCTTAGTGTATACCGATCAATCCAGATTATTTATGTGTAATGAAAAACACTAAAGTAATGACTCATAAACACATTGACTCATGGATTTTTAACGTGGAAACCCTGTTAAGGGAAAAACCACTTGGGACCAGTTACCCAAAATTTTCACTCTTCTGAAGTGAGCTCGGTGAAGAGCCAACCCCGTTAAAGGTTACAAAAACACTATTAGGTGTGACCTTGTTAGAGGATTTAAATAGAATATTTTTTCACTTGATATCTAGCATCTCTATGCTACCTTCTATGACCAAACCCAGTGTAGTTTGTCAAATGGTATTTGGCATCTCATGCTATATTCATGATCAAAAATTTTTATACTCAGTGGGATGTATCTCAATATAGAAAGGATTGTTAAGTCCTGGTCGGTGAAGAGACTTTCTGATCCAAAGGTTAAATTAAAACAGTAAATGATCTATTCACATATACAACTATAGACTTGTATATTTCCATATCTATTGTAAGCTCATAATACCTTCCTGATCAATGTATCTTTTCAATACCTATGCTCCACTTGTTTTTGCTTGGTGATGTTGTACTTCTGTGTTGCTCGCTATCTGCAGAATCCTTCAGCTCTTTCCTCAACTTGATTGATTAGGACTGTGTGAAGTTGTTCTTCATCAGTTTCTCTCTAGCATCTTCTTTCTCTATTCACCCCATAATTCATAATGAATTAGATTGTCTCTTTATAGACATGATATCACCGTTTCTCAGTTCTTGACTTTCTTGTTCTTGGCGTGATCCACAATTTTATCCAATCTTTCTTTAAAGCTTTTACTCCTATTTTATCTTGTAGATATCTTCTTTCCAACTGTAATAAAACTAATTTAAATATTTCACTTATCTTTGGCTTTAACTTGTCGATAAAAACAATGTTAACAACCAATTAACTCTATCTTTAGCTCTTGCCAACTAAGTATTTTATCATTTCTAAACTTTATTTCTTTTCGGTGTTTAACTCTTTGATAGCTTTGGTCAACACTTCAGCCCTCCTCGGAAATCTTTGTCAAGGTTGTCTGTCCATCGGGGTTGTCTGTCTATCGGACATCACTATGAAGTTCTACTTGTCGGTAATGCTTGTTGAGTTTCTTTCTTGGGCATCACTGTGACTTTACTTTCAAGTTTCTCTATCCATCGGGGTTCACTGCCTGTCAGTGTTTGTAGTCACATAGTGAATTCTGATGTTTTATGCATTACTAAAAGCATAATCTTTATCTTTCTGATTCTCTGAAGTCTTTGACACTTTGTATATAACCAATCAAATTATATCAAGTTGACATCAATGAAAATACAATCCATTAACTGATTTAATGTCTTGCATTATCTTTTTGCATTTTGGTGATCAACTTAACATCTTCAAACATTCAATCAATTATGGTTCATCAATCTCTCCTTTTGGCATTGATGGCAACACACTACATTATCACACTATATTATTACTAATACAATATGAAATATATCAATTTTTATTTCATCAATCTCTCTCATATCTTTTGTTCTATAACCAATACAAATGTCTGGCTCTCGGTAAGTTCATATAGATTAGATTTTTTTTGTGCAGAGTGCCTTCTTCAATCTTCAATCCCTTTACTAAATAGATGTACCAGCTTCTGATTTTGTTTCTAATATGTTCTCTTCCTTGACTGTTCCTTTCCTTGATCATCTCTTTTTCCTTTGACAACAATCTCTCCTTTAGTATGTATTCTCTCCCTTTGATGGATATTTCATATGTAATCTCTCCCTTTGGATATTCTGGATATTCTCTCTCTTTGGATAATGATAGTCTCTTCCTTCTCCCTTTAGATAATGATAATCTCTTCCTTTGAATCTCTCTCCCTTTGAAAACAATGCCAAAGTAAAACTTTTATCATGCCAAAGTTATATCCTTTCAGCTTTGTATAATATACTTCTTGAATTTCCCTATCCATCAACAATACAGTGACTTTGGTTTTCGGTGTAGATATGTACCTTGATGTGTACTGATGCATCTTTTTTTTCCATCTCTTTTCTTGCATCAACAAGAATGATATTTTGATTATCTGTGGGCTGATGTAGCCTCCTAGTCAGCTTACTGACCAATAGACAAGGGTTGCACCCCTAGTCTCTATCTCAGGTACTCAAAAGTATCTTTCAGTAACAGCTTGGTAAATATTTCAACTAATTGTTCCTTGGATTGAAGATATTCTAGTATCACTTCTTTTTCTTGCACTTGTTCTCTTGAATAGTGATACTTGATAGCAATATGCTTAGTCTTAGCATGCATGACTGGATTCTTAGAAATGTTTATTGCACTTGTATTATCATAATAGATAATTACTAGTTCAAGAATCTTCATATTCATACCTTCCAATAATTTTTTTATCCATGAAATATTGCCACAATTTGCAGCAGCAGCCACATATTCTACTTCTGCAGTAGATTGTGAGATGCATCCTTGCTTCTTGTTGATCCATGGGACAAGTTTGTCACCCATGAAGAATGCTCCTCCAGTTGTGCTCTTTCAGTCATCTAAGTTTCCATCCCAATCAACATATGTATAGCCTTGAAGCTCAAATTTTCCTTCTCTTTTATACCATAACCCATAGTCCTCAGTGTTCTTTAGATATCTCAAAATTCTCTTTATAGTAGTCATATGTGATTCTTTGGGATTAGTAGAGAATCTTGCAACTATTCCAACTGCATGTGCTATATCTGGTCTGGTACGAACAACATACATTAGTTTTCCAATCATTGATCTATACAAGGTTTGATTTACCTCATTTTATTTGTATTCTTTTGTCAGCTTACATCTGGTTTCCATAGGTGTTCCGACTAGCTTGGAATCTTCCATCTTGAATATCTTCAATGTAATACCCCTCTAACCCTAATATAAGTTTTGTGTTTTTGAACGAAGTAAGATGTTTCGATGTTTTCTTACAGCTTAAGTTGTTCATGATACTTGTTTGATCTATTCCTATAGTTTGTTTACAATGATTTCATAAACCAGTACCCGAGGATTCTAATATCAGACATACTGTCTAAAGGTATAATTTTTGTATGTATTTATCTCTGTGTATGTTTTGAGGAGCTTCAAGACCTTTATGAATATAGTTAGGATGTTATATATGAATATATATATATATAAGTGATTATTTATATTTTCTTCTGTTAAAGTTACTTTTGATGAATCTTGTATGTCACTTGATGATTTGGGTTATGTCTCATGATTATGTTGATTTATTATTAGTATTGATTAGATACT
>MU224951.1:9372085-9386092 GCA_018584345.1 Thuja plicata | reverse complement strand
ATTAAACCTTGGCTTACTCAATTCACATGTGTTTAGCCCTGATTCTCTAAATAATTCCATGGTTCTCTTTCCTGCACACTAAACTCAAGCATCAGTAGTCCAAGATAATAAAATCACATGCAATATATATATTTTCAATTTATAATTAGCAACATCAATCATTAGCATGATTACATTCCTAATTGCAAATTTTCATACATAAAGGTTTAAAACATAAAATTTTCATAATCATCATGACATAATATCCATGAAATAATCAAGTCCCATCATGATTCAATCTTCTCATCAGTTCACTTATCTAAACATATATAATCAAAAAAACCATCTGATCTAGGTCTAATTCATATCAAAATAAAATCCACACAATATAATTATCATCATAACATATTATCGCGAGTCTCTGTCAGGATAATCAAAAAGTGTATCAATGTATCAACACATAAAGTATCAAGGTGAAATTGAGCAGTAAGACTGTGATGGGTCGGGGTGAGGCCTCACATCCTCCCCCACTAGGCATGAACCTCCTCCTAGAGTTCATAAAAAATATATGGGTACTGTGATCTCATCTGCGCTGTGTCCTCCCATGAAGCCGTGACATCATCATAACAATCCCACTGGACCCTAACCTGGTCTAGCTCCCGGCCTTGAAGTGCAAGGGTCCGTCAGGCTATAATACGAATGGGCTCCAGTGCTAGCTGTCCGTCTGACTCCACCTGCAAGGCATCCCAATCTATAACATGAGACTCATCATAAATACATTTTCGTAGCACATATACATGAAACACATCATGGATGCGTGACAGGCTGGGTGGCAAGGCTAGACAGTAGGCAATTGGTCCTATCCTCTCTAATATCTCAAAAGGTCCAACAAAGCAAGGCACTAACTTAGAGCCCTTTCCAAAATGGATTGGACTCTTATGTGGGCGCACTCTCAAAAAGACCCTATCTCCGACCATATACTCATGATCAACTCACTTCGCATCTGCATATTTTTTCTGTCGGTCCTGGGCCTCTCTAAGACACTGTCTAATTAATACTACTTGGTGCTCCATATCCTTGACCAACTGGGGTCCAATAGATACTCTATCCTCAATCCTGTCCCAACTCAAGGGAGTCCTGCAAGGTCTACCATACAATGCCTGATATGGCGGCATACCTATAGAAGAATGGTGCCCATTATTATAGGCAAACTCAACTAGATGTAGGTATTCCTCCCACTTGACCTGATGGTCCATCACATACATACGTAACATATCCTCTAGCACCTAGTTAACCCTCTTTGTCTGCCCATCTATCTGAGGGTGGTACGTTGTACTGAAATTCAATCTAGTACCCAACGCTGCCTGTAACTCTCTCCAAAAAGCTGATGTGAACAAGGAGTCTCTATCAGAGATGATCTTACGGGGAATGCCATGAAGTCTGACAATATCCCAAAAAAAGACCTGAGCTACGTCTCGTGCTGTGAATGTAATACACACGGGTGAGAAGTGGGCAACCTTGGTCAACATGTCGACTGTCACCAAGATAGCATCATGGTGGCGAGAAGACATAGGAAGAACAACAATGAAGTCCATAGATATAGCATCCCACTTCCACTCGGCAATCTCATGTGGCTGCAGGAGCCCACCTAGATGACTGTGCTCTGCCTTCACTCTCTGGCACTCTAGACATCTAGCAACTATGCTAGAAATCTGTAACCTCATGCCTGGCCAATGATATAACCGTCTCAAATCAGCATGCAACTTCTTGACTCCCAGATGAGCTACATAAGGTGCTTTGTGAGCCTCAAGTATAATAAACTCTCGCAAGTCACCCGTAGAAGGTACATAGATGCGTCCCCTATGATGTAGAAGTCCATCTGACTCTAAGGAATACTCTATAAATCTCCCCTCAAGGGGTCTCTGAGAATGGATAAGCTGACAAACCTCCACATATAATCCATCCTCTGGCAAGCGATGCAAAATGCGCTCCCTCAAATCTGTACTAGAAGTCATAGATGAGAGCTCATGTCGCCTCCTACTCAAGGCATCTGCAACTACATTCTCTTTCCCCTTGATGTAATGAACATCAAAATCATACTCACACAAAAATTCCATCCATCTCCTCTGCCTAGCATTAAGATTGGGCTAGGTAAAGATATATTGTAGGCTCTGGTGATCTGAATGAAGCTCAAATCGATGACCTAGAAGGAAATGTTGCCATCTCACTAAGGCATGAACCACTGCTGCCAGTTCTAGGTCATGAGTAGGGTAATTAAGCTCGTGAGTCTTTAGCTTCCTAGACTCGAAATCTATAGGATGACCCTCCTGCATAAGGACTGCTCCTAAACCATCCAATGAAGCATCAGTACATACAACAAAATCCGCCGAAGGATCTGGCACTGCTAAAATCGGTGCACTAGTGAGGGCTCTCTTGAGCTCCTGGAAAGCTGTCTCACACTTCTCTGTCCATTCATACTTCTTCCCTTTTCTCTGAAGGGAAGCGATGGGATGAGCTACTCTAGAAAATCTAGCCACGAAGCGTCTGTAATATCCTACTAAGCCCATAAAGCTTCTGACCTCCGTGACACTGGTGGGTTCTGGCCAATCCATAATGGCTCTAATCTTCGATGGGTCTACAGAGATCCCATCGTCAGATATAACATGACCGAGATAATGCACCTCAGGTCTAAAGAAGGCACACTTTGACAAGCTGCCATATAATTGATTCTCTCTCAAACGCTATAGAACCTGTCTCAGATGCTCCTCATGCTCCTCCTCATTGCGAGAATATATCAGAATATCATCAAGGAATACTACCACAAATTTATCCAGACAAGTATGAAATAATCCATTCATGAGACTCATGAACACAGCTGGAGCATTCATGAGGCCAAATGGAACTACTGTGAACTCATAATGACCATACCTCATGTGAAAAGCAGTCTTGTGGATATCACTTTCCACAATCTATAACTGATGGTACCCCGACTTTAGATCTATCTTTAAGAACACTCGGGCACCCTGCAACTGATCAAACAAATCATCGATCCTGGGAAGTGGGTATCGGTTCTTAATTGTTACTTTGTTCAGCTGCCGGTAATCAATACACAATCTGAGTGATCCATCCTTCTTCTTCACAAAAATTACTGGTGCACCCCAAGGTGACACACTAGGTTTGCTATGCCCTTTCTCCAAGAGCTCTTCTAACTAAATCTTGAGCTCATTGAGCTCATGAGTGGTCATCCTGTATGGTGCTCTAGATACTAGCTTAGCTCCTGGTATAAGATCTATGTGAAAATCAACTGCCCTAGGTGGGGGCATACTAGGTAGCTGAGTAGGAAATACATTTGCAAACTCCTGAAGAATAGGAAAATCCTCAAGCGAAGGCTCTCCCTCTGAATCCTCCTCTCTATCACTAATGGTGATGGAAAATAGCTGGCATCCCTTCCGCACGCACTGCCTAAGCTGCATAGTGGAAATAATGCGAAGGGATACAGGTCGTTGTACCCCAAATATCACCATAGCAATACCATGATCATCAACACACTCAACCCTCTTCTGATGACAATCCATCTTGGCGTTGTGGGCATATAGCCAATCCATGCCAAGAACTCCATCATAAGAGCCTAGAGGGGTAATGCGGAGATCAGTCATCGAGATTAAGTCTCCAATCTGAATCTGACAACTGGGAACTAAGGAACTAACAGACACCCTAGCTCCTGAAGCTAACTCAACCTCCCAACCGACATCCTATCTAACTGCCACCAGCTGGCAATGCTCCACTACATAAGGAGATATAAAGGAGTCTGTGGCTCCTGAATAAAATAGGATAGAAACACTGATACCCTGAATCATACCTGTGGCCTCTTTGACCGTGGCCTGATGCTCAGCCTGGCGGTTGTCAACCACTGCAGAAACTCTATGGGATCTACCCATATCTCCAACTGTAGGCTCTGAAGTAACCCCTCTCTGACCATTGGCTGACTGTCCCTGTGGGCACTCCCTCGCTAAATGACCCATACCACCGCAAGTGTAACATGGTCCTCGGGTCTGAATCTGTACTCCCTGTGTCCTGGGCTGCTGTGACCCTCCAGTCCTACTAGAGCCACTGTATCCACCCCTAGAGGACTGCTGAGTCCTAGCTAGCTATGCCTGAGGGGTCTGTGTCCTCTGATCCTGCCTAGAACCCTGAGAATCCCACTATTTGGGCTTAAAGCCCTGATAACCCTATGAGTGCCTCTGTCTAGAATCCTCCTGAGATCTCTACTGCTGAGATTGTTGACCCTTAAAGGATCCTGCTGAGTGATTCTATTTCCCTTTCCAAGGGGGTCTTTGTTGTCCTGACTACTGGGAAGAGGAGTTTCGGTGCTGGGACCGATCTCAAGATTCCTGTCTAGTACGGATATCCTTAGCTATAAGTGTCGTCTCAACTGCCCCTGTGAAAGTGGTGGGGAATGCTAGGCGTACCATGTTCTAAAGAGACATATTAAGTCCCTTAATGAAATGGTGAATGCGCAGTTTCTCATCCTTCATGTAGTCAACATAGGGAAGGAGCTTGAGAAACTGACTCTCATACTGGGCCAGTGTGAGGCCCCTCTACTGGAGATCATGGAACTCCTCTATCTGCCTCTGTCTAAAATGCTTGGAGAGATACCTCTCTCAAAAATGGGCCACAAAAGTCTCCCAAGTAAGCGTGTCAATACTCAATCCACCTATGGATAACTCCTGCTCCCACCAAGTGGAAGCCTTCTCCCGTAGGAGATGGACTGCAAGTCATGCCTTTAGATTACTCCCATAAGGGCGCAATCCAAAACATCGCTGTAAGCTCTATAACCAGGCCTCTGCTACTGACCCATCTGAGGATCCCAAAAAAAAGGGTGGCTAGAGTCGTAATAACTCTTGAATCTCATCTCCAACATCCCTAGGGGGTCTCTCCCTAGCACGTATCTCATGCTTGCATGGCAGTACAATCCAATGAACTGACTCACCCTCCTGATCATCATGAACCTCAACAGACCTCGGTGGGGGACTCCTACTTCTCTCTCTGCTGACTGCTCTATCATTTTTGGAAACATGTGCTTCCCTTTCTGGGATCTCCTGCTAAACTATGGGTGGTAGTCTCTGCTGAATTACCCCAATCAAATTTTGGAGAACATCCAAAATGTCCTGTTGGGGTTCAGTGGTGGTGGAGGTGGTGGATCCTCTTATCCTGCCCCCGCATGGGGAGCTCTACGACCTCTGCCCCATTGGTTATTTCTAGTGACCGCAGGCATCCTACACAATGATTTAAGTTTTGAATGAGTTGAAACGTAATGGGTTAGGTTCCTAGTGTCAAAACCTGGCTCTGATACCAAAATGTCATGCCCAAAACTAGGACAAAACACACATACAATTTTTTTTTTTAAATACGCAAGTGCATACCACTAACAGGGACGTATTTGAGGAAATGAGTTATCACAGTAAGGATTGTCTTCGAATAGAAATGTATAAGCATAAGTTGAATTAGGGATACATCACCTACAGATTTAAATTAGAACATCAACTAGTCATACGGGTTATGTGAATAAATGGATTGATTGATTTAACCCTAGGTCCAAGTTTTAATATACGTATAATTATAAGGATGATATTCTATTGTGAGGAGCCATACATTGAAATAGGTTGTCCTGGAAGTCACTTAGTTTTCTAACCTTAGTTACAACTTATTCAATAAATTCTAGTCCCCATTTACTTTTGACCATTAACCACTAGATAAAAGTTCAATAAACAAAACCAAATCTAAACCTTATTCCCCTAACAACATTTAAACCTTGCTATACAATTTTCCAAAACTATAGTCCTTAAATTTCTTGGTAAGTATTAAATTGATCTCAATTAGAAAATTTACATAGATCTCTAACCTTTCAACACACATAGACAACATACTTTAATTAATCGACATTAACATCTATCTAAGCATTCCACATAGAACTACATCTGTAATTCAATGATAACTATACAATTAAATAAACTATGTCTAGCAAATTTACATGATTAAAATTAAATAATGAGTAATTCATATCCACAACGTTAAGTCATTCTATATATTTTTCACACATAACAAAGGTTCCAACCTAGAATTAATTAACATAATTTTAAAAAAATAAAGTAAAAGAATTACCTCCATTAAAAGGAACCACTTAATGTGAATAAGGTAAATCAAATTTAAATTTATTACAAACTTAATCTAATTGCAAATAATACTCCATTTATAATAATGTCTATAATGGAGAGAATATAATACTTTTAAGAAAATAGAATGCTAAATTAAATTAAATATGTAATTAAACCTATAATTACAATAAACTACCTATAACAATAGCCTTTATGCCTACCTATCCACTAGCCTCCTATATACTAGCTCCCTATCTACTAGCACTTTCCCCAAGGGTCACATCACTAGACAAGTGGGGTGGAAAGGTGCAAATTTCCATGCTTAAAGCCTGCGAATTTCTAAGAGAATGGAGGCAAGTTGGTGGGGCCCACAACAAATGAGGTGAAGTTTTTAAGGCATAAATTTCACATGGGAGAATGAATCATGTTGCAGCAAGAGCAAGGCATAGGTCATGCGAAATCCTTCATGAAAGGGGTGGGGCCCTATGTCAAAGACCCAAGCTTAAATATGTTTTATACAATATTAAAAAAATGGGTACACAACAAGGTCAACTCATATGGTGGAGCTAATTACTTTTTCTTGGTGATGAAATAAAAACATGTCAGCCCTCCCCAAATTTCGCATGGAAAGGAAGGAGTGAGGTGGAAGATTAAAGTGGGACCCATGAGGATGGGTGGGTAAGAGTTTGTCTCCACAATAAAAAGGTTAAACAAGGGATTAAGAGGGTAATTAGAAGGTTGTTTAGGAGGTAATAAAGTGAATAAGAAATGGAATCTATATAGAATATCCTCTATTTAATATGTGAGGGGAGGGAATTAAATCCCTCCCCATACATTTTCCAGAGACCTGGAGAATGTATGATAAGTTTGTTTTCATTCATTTTTATTTTTTTTTGCTTCTTTACAATTTGATTGTTTTATTATTTTTGAAAGTCACAAGAATGTATTTGGCTTATTCAATTAACTTGTATTATACTAGAAGAATTATGGATTGACTAATAGCGGCATGAGATTTTCACATACTAATCTAACATGTTCCTTTGTTCATTGTTTCATGCTTCAATTTAGAGGAACAAGAATGAGGTTTTGTTCAAATGAAGATTGATTTAATGAATGTGAAAATTTACAACTAACATTAGAGAGATTACTAAATTCGTTCATCAACTAAGATATGTAATCTAATGAAATTGTTTCATTGTGAATTCTATCAACCTTGAATATTATTTCATAAAGAAGAATAACATTTCCATTACAAGAAATAAAATACTCTAAGCATGAAGGTAGTGAATCTTTGTTTCATTATGGTAGCCTCTTCTAATGCAAATACATATACTTCATGATAGAGAAGACTTCATATATACATGATTAACCTACAATATTCCAACTCATAATGAAGGAAGCATTTCACATGTTACTTGAAGATGTCTTCAATACATTACACTATGCAACAAAATGAGGATCTTACTACAAGGATCAACAATACAATAACATAAGGTGTTTCCACAGAATCACACCAAAGAGTGAATTCCTTCAAAAATTCATCCACATGATTCTTGACATCAATACCTAAAAATGAAAAGGGAAGAACCATGGTATGCTCTCCTCCCAACCAAGGTCTCTATGAGACCACCCCCGAGCTTGGAGAACCAAGGATAAATGGGTATGCTTCAACAAAAATGCTCACAACAACACACATATGCATGAACAACAATTAACTCCCTCCCAAGGCTACACACATGAGTTTTACAAGCTCATTGAAAGAGGGTGGAAGTGGGATTTTCCAAGGGGGAGAATGCCATTTCATCCAATTTTTCTCAACATGAGTATTTCATTGCCTCTTCAAGGCTACATTATCAAACTTTCATACACATTCTTTGCTTATCAACATCCTCAAGATGCAAGGATACAAATGGCTTCATGGGCCCATACACCATGAATTCATCCCTCTTCTCCAAGAGAAGAGACTCTCACCACAATGGAGAGCCCAACTAACCCCTTCACCCAAGGCCACTTCTTTCCTTCCCAAAGGGTGAGTAATGCCTCACTCCCATAAACAAGAACTCCCTCATTCAAGCAAAAATAAAACCATAAATATGAATTTCAAAACCAAAATCCCATCCCATACAAAACAATGATATAAGCCACATTTTACATAAGAAAGAGAGAGCAAGAACAACATGCCAATCTAATAGATCAAATAAGAAAACTTCCATGGAAATGAGTAACCAACCTTTCAATTGTGTTATGGCAATGAAACTTGAGAAGAGCCCCAATTCCTTATCTTTCTCATCCTTCCAAAAACCTAATTGTCTCTAAAATTAGAGAGTGGGTGAACACTCACTAAGTTTTTCCCAATCCTCTGAAAAGGTCTCTAAAGTGTACTCAAGGCTAGCCATTAATGAGAAATTTCCTCTAGTCTCCCCTCTTAAATGTGATTTTAGAATGGAGTGTGGGTCAAGTCAGTGCATGTGGCTCTCTTCCATTTTCGCCACTTTTGAAAGGTAGGCATTATGGAGGGCCATAATGGTGATCTATGTTTTCTCTATAGGTAAAAACTAGCCCTAATCCATAGTACCCCCTTAGGGTTAACTAATTTTGGCCAAAAATACACTCTAGGGTCACTTTTGACCCTTCGAAAGTACCCCTAAAGTTCAATTTCGAGTTTCAGCTTGATGTGATCCCTACAAGACATCTATATGCAAGTGGTATTAATATTGCACCCTATTAGGTTTGGTGATTCTTTCCCAAACCCTCATTTGACAAGTCATCATCCACATGGACAACACAAGTTTCAAGTGACACCAAGACAGAATACACATCACATTCACAATGACATGTCCAAACAACAACAACATGAGTAATAACTGATAACACACATTCGGATTACATTTGTAACAAGGATCACATTACAATGAGATTTTAATCCCTTACTGGATTAAACCTTGGCTTACTCAATTCACATGTGTTTAGCCCTGATTCTCCAAGTAATTCCATGGTTCTCTTTCCTGCACAGTAAACTCGAGCATCAGTAGTCCAAGATAATAAAATCACATGCAATATATATATTTTCAATTTATAATTATCAACATCAATCATTAGCATGATTACATTCCTAATTGCAAATTTTCATACAGAAAGGTTTAAAACATAAAATTTTCATAATCATCATGACATAACATCCATGAAATAATCAAGTCCCATCATGATTCAATCTTCTCATCAGTTCACTTATCTAAACATATATAATCAAAACAACCATCTGATCTAGGTCTAATTCATATCAAAATGAAATCCACACAATATAATTATCATCATGACATAGTATCTCAAGTCTCTGTCAGGATAATCAAAAAGTGTATCAATGTATCAACACATAAAGTATCAAGGTGAAATCGAGAAGTAAGACTGTGATGGGTCGGGGTGAAGCCTCACATGATGACTAATTGGGAATCTCCAAGAACATTCAGTTCATCCACACGCCACTCAAGGGTGATCTTCATACTGTTGATGAGAGCTTCATATTCAACAATTTTGTTTGTACAAGGAAACAACATTTTGTATGCTTTTGGTAATGAGTATCTTTGAGGTGTAATGAACAGGATCCCAGCACCTGACCCCTATTGGGTAAATGAACCATCAAAAAACATAGTCCATGAGCGAAGTGTAAGGAGTAATATGGACTCATCTGGAAATTCAATGTGTAATGGTTGATGATCAACTAAAGGTGCCTCCGCCAACTGATCTGCTATTGCTTGGCCCTTAATGGCTTTCCTTTCAACATATTCAATATCGAACTCACTGAGAAGCATGACCAATTTAGCTATTCTACCTGTGAGGGTAGCTTTACTGAGAAAGTATTTTAGAGGGTCAATTTTAGCAATCAAACGTGTAGTATGAGCCAACATATAGTGTCACAATTTTTGTGAAGAAAACACTACTGCAAGGCAAGCCTTCTCTATAGTAGAGTATTTTTTTTCATAGGAGACCAGAGTCTAACTTATGAAGTAAATAGCCCTTTCTTTCTTGTGCTGAACTTCCTGAGCCAATAGGGTACCCAATGATGTATCTGTAGCAGATATGTAAAGTATAAGTGGCTTCCCATGAATGGGATGCATCAAGATGGACGGGTTGGAAAGATACTACCTAATTTGCGTGAACCCTTCATCACATTCTTTATTCCACTGATAAGTCACACCCTTGTGCAAAGTCTTGGTAAATGGTTGTGACTTATCCACCAGTTGAGAGATAAAACGCCGAATAGATTGCAGTCGGCCTTGAAGTCCTCTCATTTGTTTGATATTCTTAGGTGGCAGAATTTCTAGAATAGCTTGTACTTTTGTAGGATCTACTTCAATACCTTTGGCAGATATGATATAGCCAAGTAGCTTACCAGATGTTACACCAAAGGCACATTTCTTAGGATTGAGTCTGAGACTGAATTGTTCCATACGGTCTAGGATAGGTCCTAGATCAGTAAGATGTTTATTTCAGTGCATACTCTTAGCCAAAGTATCATCCATGTAATCTTCCATAGTTTTATGCATCATATCATGAATTATAGTGGTAACGGCTCTCTGATATGTAGCTCTGATATTTTTGAGTCCGAAGGGCATGACATTCCAACAGAAGGTGCCCCAAGCACATGTGAAAGCTGTCTTCTCTTGGTCCTCTGGTGCAATCTTTATCTAGTTATAACCAGAGAAACCATCCATTAATGAGTACATTTCATACCCAGGTATCATATCTACGATCATATTGATGTTAGGCAATGGAAAATCATCCTTTGGACATGCCAAATTCAGGTCTCTGAAGTTTGTGTAGACTCTGATAGATTTATCATGTTTGGACACTGGAACAATATTAGAGATCCATTATGCATAATCAATGACTCTGATAAACACTGCTTTAAGCAATTTCTCTAACTCAGCTTTGACAAGTAGAGCTACGTGTGGATGCATCTTTCGAAGCTTCTGCTTGATAGGCTTAACACCTAGTGTGATGGATAGATGATGCATAATTAGATTAGGGTCTAATCCAGGCATATCTGAATATTTCCATGCAAAGTTAATCTTCTTCTTTTTGAAGAATGTGATGAATTCCTCTCTTTCAACCTCTGATAGGGATTGTGCCAAGTGAATGATCTGTAGTTCTACCTCTATACCCAAGTTGATAGATTGAGTTGGTTCAATAAGGATAGATGATCTTTCTTGAAAATGAATAGGAAGCACATCAAGTATCTCATCCTCGGGCGCCTCGGAGAGGTTTTCACCCTTGGATAGGTTTTTTATTTTGACTATTTTTGGCTCTGATACTGCCACTAGGTGGTTTTCACCATCAGAGCGCCTATTTTTTCTTCTTTTTATTTTATGACTAAGATACTTGATGTCAGCCTTAGTCATGTTGATACTTGCTTCACTGGTAGGAGATGTTACAAGTTTGATGGCATGTAGGTAAAAAGCAAGAGCACAATCATTCTAGAATGTAAGGACTTCATTGGATGGAGAGGTGGAGTTCCACTCTATAAGCTTAGGATGGTGAAGTGAAAGAGGAGTGATGGGTTCAAGTGCGTTCATAGTATAATCATCAAAGGCATGTACAAGTAAGTCGAGACCCAAAGTGATCTCTTCCAAAGGTATATTCGAATTCCTTTGATCCCTAACGATCGCAGTAGATGAGACATCAACACCTAGGGAGTCAGACTCATGTGGCCCTACACTAGACCATTCACCTACTTTGAGAAGGTTTTCATATGCATTTTTTGTATCTGTATCTCTATAAGAAGTGGCATAGGATAAGTTGTCAAACTCATATTCATGGGAGTCTGTTTCATCATTAGGTCTCATGTCGAGGATGTGAGTAAAATCAACTCTTTGTCCCCAGTTGGGATGAGATCTACCTAGAACTTCTGCTATGGTCAAATGAGTACCTATTGACCTAGATACCTCAGTAGTGTTTGTATCATCACTTGCATCTTGTGTAAGGAGAAGTGACTGGAATTCTTGATCAAACCGTTCTTGAAATTGCGGTGGTATGAATAAATCACTCTGATGACTAGGGTTTAGAGTATATATATATTTCCATTCTTCATAAGTTAATGGAGAAATGGAGGTAGTAGAGTCAGAATCATTGTCAGTATCTACAGTACTGACATGTGGCACAAAGTTGTCTGGTTTAGCAAAGAATGCTGCTAGGTCTGGTGGAATAGGATAAGGAAACGTATCCTCATCGGAGCTGTCTTCTAGTTCTGCAATTTGAGGTGTTTCCTCAAAGATTGGTTTCTTATCTTCTCGAGGTACAAACTTATTTATTCCCAATTGGAATGTGAGTTTTTGGAAGCCTATACTTGTAGAGTCGCGTGTTCTACAACCAATAGCTTCAAGTGGTGCAATCAAACCCTTATGATTTGCACCTATGGGGCCATCTCCTTTATAGCCCAAATGTTGCATTATAGATAAACCCTTGCCATAATTCTTAGTTTTCATGTCATAAGGAGGAATGCTTTCAGAGTTGTCTTCTTCTTTGTAAATCGAAGCCTTGATGGCTCTGTTTTCAGCTTCTTCTAATGGTACTATGGCTTGTACAAAGGTACCACCATACTTCATTGGAGGGGAAGCCATAGAAGGTTTAGTTTTCTCAGGAGGTCTCCCAAAAGAATGGAGAGACAAAGGAAAAGATGTGATGGATAATACAGGTCCAATCGTATATCCTCCCATATCATTTTCTTTGAGAGTCAAGTTCTTTTCCATTTCTTTTAGTTTATCTTCAAGGATTTCAACAGATTCCCTGTTGGTAGGCACAAGGATGTCAATAGATTTAGTGAGGGCATTGCAATCATAGCGTGTGTTCATGGGTATAGTCACCTTAGAGCCTTGGAATGGGAACTTGATGCACTGATGATATGTAGAACGGACAGCTTGCATTTCATGAATCCATGGCCTTCCTAGTAGGATGTTGTATGCCAAAGGGATGTCAAGCACTTGACAGATAACATCACATTCAACGGGACCAACTCTAATTAGAAAAACAACTAAACCCTTGGATTTATGTTCTTCCTCATCATAAGCTTTAATGGTTATCTTTTTGCGAGCATCAATGTGGTCTTCTCCATAACCTAACTCAATAAGGAAACTAGCAGAGAAAATATTTAGGCTAGCATCATTATCTATGAGAACACGGAAAACACACTTGGGACCAATCATGACTTCAATGTGCAGAGGATTATTATGTGGGTGACTCAAAGAATGGCCATCTTCTTCAGAGAAAGACAAGTAATGTGGGGAGGTCAAGTGACCTACCATAGATTGAAACCGGTCGAGATCAAGATCTTTTGGGACATTTGCCTCAATGAGGGCTTTGTCCAGGATTTCCCTATTAGTAGGGGAGATGTTTAGGAGCTCAAAAATAGTTATCTGAGCATTAGTACGTTGCAATTGATCAAGAATTCTATAATTGGCAGCATTAGATGAGGAACCCACCTTGGGATTCTTAGTAACAGAGTCAAGCTTAGCCTTATCTGAAGGTTGAGTTGATGTAGATATAGAAGGCTCAGGGCCTTTAAGAATGATTTTAGCACAAGATCGAGTAACAAAATTAGCACTCACTTGAGACTGTCCTTGTTCAGAAGATTGAGGTGCAGGCCCTCGTAAAATGAAAGGTGTTTTGGACTTAGACGTATCTTCCTTTCCCTTAAGAATAAGGATATTATAGTATTCAGTGTCAACAGGTTCAACCATATTAATGATATTATCGTTATTGGTGTAAGTATAGTTGACCTTAGCATCAGTATTTTTTCCTTTAGATGATTCACCTTTTCCATGAGGAGGAAATGGGTCTTTGAAAGCTTGGTGATCAGAATTTTTGTTGTGACTTCCCA
>MU224951.1:9339793-9367718 GCA_018584345.1 Thuja plicata | reverse complement strand
CCACATCTTAAGCATGTTCAATTCATAGAATAGCTTCATTTTCATTATATTTAGTTGCTGATTTCTCACTTTCAATGGCTATTTCACACACACTCACACTTTAAAAATCCTCCATATTAGAGCAGATTCGGTTGTTGGCTCTCGTTCTGAGGGTATACTACAACAATCACTCCTAATTAGGAGGCAACAGGTCATCTCAATCCCTTCGTAGAGCAAACAATTCAATGTTTGTCTTTGCAAATTCATGGATTGAATAATGACTATGTTGAGTTTCTTGTTGGATTGAGAGGTCACGTTCAGCAATAAACACATAAGTTCTGTTCTTAGTCAGGTAACAAGATTTCTTTCCTTTGTCCTTGTAGTCTCAGGTATCTCTTCTGTGAGATTGTCAGTTGCTTCGATAATCTTTGTTATCACCTCGGTCAAACTTTTTTTTTCATATGTTCTATCATTACTTCTATCATCTTTTCTTTTTTTAGGACATCTTGCAGCAAAGTGTCTGACCTCTTTACAATTAAAACATACAAGTGGTAATTTACCTTTGTATCTACCTTTGCCTCTCTACAATCTTCTTGTCATTAGTGCTTCAATCTCATCAAGTCCTTGG
Organism: Thuja plicata; assembly: GCA_018584345.1. Taxonomy (NCBI): domain Eukaryota; kingdom Viridiplantae; phylum Streptophyta; class Pinopsida; order Cupressales; family Cupressaceae; genus Thuja; species Thuja plicata. Next base: position 9,367,111 of record MU224951.1, on the reverse strand, counting down.
TCATCACTATCACTTTCACTATCATTCCTCATAGTGTGTTTATGACTTGACTTACTTATTTTCAAAGAATATTTGAATGTAGACTCTATAGATGGTAAGACACTATTATCAAAGTTATTCATTTCAAATGAAATCAGTCTACCAATTAGACTATCTAGAGTAACAATATTGTTTGCAATTGCTCTCATTTATTGTATAGTAGATAATCTAATAGCATATACAGGGAGTAAGGTTCTTAGGATTTTACTTACCACTATCTCTTCTTCAAGTACACCTCCAACTCCTTGGATAGCATTGACTACTTTTATTGTACAACTATACTGAGTGATATTTTCTCCTTCTTTCATCCTTAGGTCATCAAACCTCCCTCTTTGGATTTCTGTCTCAGCTCTTAGTACATTAGCATCTCCTCCATGTACCAGCTTCAATTTATCCCACATTTGCTTTGCAGAGGTGCAGGTCTTCAAACTCAGCATCAGAGAGTGAGGAAGGAAGCTCTATCATCATGCAATTATGCTGATTCTTTTCTATCAATTGCTCAAGTGTTTGAGTTCTAGTAGGAAACACATATTCAGTAACTAGGTGTTGAGTAACATCATTGCTAATTCCTAATAGGTGGAGTCTTATTCTTCTTTTCCATGATGCAAAGTTGTCTTTATTTAACTTGGGCACATCTCGTTTTTTCATCTACTGATCTTTTGCTTGAGATGTTAAACTCCCTTTCTAAGAACACAAGCTCTGATACCAATTTTTAGAATAAATGAGAGGGGGGGTTAACTAGTTGCCTAAAAAATATTCCAATTAATCAACCCAAAAACTTAGTACCACAATATTAATCCTCTAGTTATCTTCAGTCCTACAATATGAATGCCTTCAAATAATCTTAACAAATAACTACTGCTCGGAGTTCACTGTTAAACCTTATTCTTACTATTTACTGATTAGAAGTCTTTCATTTACCAAAATACAATAAATTTCTTAGTGTATACCGATCAATCTAGATTAGTTACATGTAATGCAAAACACTAAATTAATGACTCATAAACACATTGACACATGGATTTTTAACGTGGAAACTTTGTTAAGGGAAAAACCACTTGGGACCGGTAACCCAAAATATTCACTCTTATCAAGTGAGCTTCATGAAGAGACAACCCTGTTAAAGGTTACAAACACATTGTTAGGTGTGACCTTATTAGAGGATTTAAATAGAATAGTTTGTCACTTGATATCTGACATCTCTATGATACCTTCTATGACACAACCCAGTGTAGTTTGTCAAATGGTATCTGGCATCTCATGCTATCTTCATGATCAAACTTTTTGATACTTCTTGGGATGTATTTTAATATAGAAAGGATTCTTAAGTCCTGCTCGGTCAAGAGACTTTCTGATCCAATGGTTAAATTGAAATAGTAAATGATTTGTTCACATATACAACTATAGAATTGCATATTTTCAGATCTATTATAAGCTCATAATACCTTTATGATCAATGTATCTTTTCAATACCTTTTCTCCACTTCTTTCTACTCAGTGCTGCTATGCTTCTTTGTTGCTCGGTGTCCACAAAATTCTTTAGCTCTTTCCTCAGCTTGATTGATTAGGACTGTATGAAGTTGTTCTTCATCAGTTTCCCTCCAACATCTTCTTTCTCTATTCACCCCTTAATTCATAATTAATTATATTATCTATTTATAGACATGATATTACCATTTCTAAGTTCTTGACTTTCTTTTTCTTGGTGTGATCCATAATTTTAGCCGATCATGCTTTAAAGCTTTTACTCCTATTTTATCTGGTAGATATCTTCTTGCCAACTGTAATAAAACTACTTTAAATCTTTCACCTATCTCTAGCTTTAACTTGTCGATGAAAAAAATATTAACAACCAGTTAACTCTATCTTTAGCTCTTTACAGCTAAGTATTTTTTCATTTATGAACTTTTTTTCTTTTCAGTGTTTAACTCTTTGATAGCTTCAATCAACACTTGAGATCTCCTCGAGCATTTCCTTCGGGGTTGTTTGTCCATTGGGCATCACTATGAACTTATTCTTGTCGGTAATCATTGTCAGGTTTATTCCTCAGGCATCACTGTGACTTTACTTTTGGGTTGCTTTGTCTTTCTGGGTGTACTGTTTGTCGGTGTTTGTAGTCACATAGTGAATGTTGATATTTTATGCATTACTAAAAGCATAATCTTTATCTTTCTAATTCTCTGAAATCTTTGACACTTTGTATATAGCCAATCATATTATATCAAGTTGACATCAATGACAATACAATCCATTAACTAATTTAATGTCTTGCATTATCTTTCTCCATTTTGGTGATCAACATTACATCTTCAAACATTCAATCAGTTATGGTTCATCAATCTCTCCCTTTGGCATTGATGGCAACACACTACATTATCACATTGTATTATTACTAATACAATATGAAATATATCAGTTTCTATTTTATCAATCTCTCTCATATCTTTTGTTCTATAAAAATTACAATTTTCTGGCTCTCGGTAAGCTCATATAGCTTAGATTTGTTTCTTGCAGAATGCCTTCCTCAATCTTCAATCCCTTTACTAGATAGATGTATCAGATTTTGATTCTATTTCTGATATGTTATTTTCCTTGTCTGTTCCTCTACTTGATCATCTCTTTTTCCTTTGACAACAATATCTCCTTTAGTATGTATTCTCTCCCTTTGATGGATATTTCATATGTAATCTCTGCCTTTGGATATTCTAGATATTCTCTCCCTTTGGATAATGATAATCTCTTCCTTCTCCCTTTGGATAATGATAATCTCTTCCTTCGAATCTCTCTCCCTTTGACAACAATGCCAAAGTAAAAACTTTATCATGCCAAAGTTATATCCTTTAACCTTTTTATAATATAATTTTTAAATTTCCCTATCCATCAGCAATACAATGACTCTAGTATTCGGTGCAGATATGTACCTTGCTATGTACTAATGTATCTTTGTTGTCCATCTCTTTTCTTGCATCAACATTATTGATCTTCTGATTATGTTTGGGCTGATGCAGCCTCCTAGTTAGCTTAACGACCAATAGACAAGGGTTGGACCCTTAGTCTCTGTCTCAGGTACTCAAAAGTATCTTTTGATAATGGCTTGGTAAATATGTCACCTAATTGTTTCTTGGATTGAACATATTATAGCATCACTTATTTTTCTTTCACTTGTTCTCTTAAGTAGTGATACCTGATAGCAATATGCTTAGTCTTAGTAGGCATGACTGGATTCTTAGAATTGTTTATTGCACTAGTATTATCATGATAAATAATTACTGGTTCAAGAATCTTCATATTCATATATACCTTCCAATAATTGTTTGATCTATGCAATATTGGAGCAATTTGCAGTAGCAACCACATATTCTACTTTTGAAGTAGATTGTGAGATGCATCCTTGTTTCTTGTTGATCCATGTGACAAGTCTATCACCCATGAAGAATGCTCCTCCAGTTGTGCTCTTTTAGTCATCTAAGTTTCCATCCCAATCAACATTTGTATAGACTTGAAGCTCAAATTTTCCTTCTCTTTCATACCATAAGCCATAGTCCTTGGTGTTCTTTAGATATCTCAGAATTCTCTTGATAGCAGTCATATGTGATTCTTGGGGATTAGCAGAGAATCTTGCAACTATTCTAACAACATATGTTATATCTGGTCTGGTATGAACAACATACATTAGTTTTCCAATCATTGATCTATACAAGGTTTGATTTACCTCATTTGATTTATCTTTTTTTGTCAACTTACATCTGGTTGCCATAGGTGTTGCAACTGACTTGGAATCTTCCATCTTGAATATCTTCAACACTTCATTGATGTATTTGGACTGAGTGATATATGTGCCTGCCTCTCGTTGAAAATATCTATAGACCAAGAAAGAATTTGATCTCCCCAAACATAGACATTTCAAATTCTTTTCTCATTTCATTAGAAAATGATTTACATAACATATCATTGCCTCCAAATATGATATAATCAACAAATATTTCAGCAATTAGAATATTACCATCGGTATCTTCTTTTAAGTACATATTTCTATTTTCACTTGTTCTTACAAATTCAATGCTTATGAGATAGGATTGAAGTCTTTCATACCAGGCTCCAAGTGCTTGTTTTAATCCATACATGGCTTTATGTAGTCTATGTACAGTGTTTCTCTTATCTGGATCAACAGACCCTTCTAGTTGTTCAATGTATACATCTTCTTCTAGTATTCCATTTAGGAATGCAGATTTTACATCCATATGGTATACCTTGAATCCTTTGAATGTAGCATAAGCAAGTAAGATTCTTATGCCTTCTAGTCTAGCAATGGGTGCAAAGGTTTCACCATAGTCAATACCTTCTTCTTGTGCATACCCCTTGCATACTAATCTTTCTTTATTCCTTCTAACTTCTCCATTCTCATTCAGCTTGTTTCTGAATATCCATTTGGTACCAACGACATTCTTGTCATCAGGTCTCGGAACTAGTGTCCATGTATTGTTCTTCTCAATCTGTTCTATCCCTTCATTCATAGAACTGACCCATTCTTCATTTTCAAATGTAGTATTAATAGATTTAGGCTCAAAATCACAAAGTAAACATCTAGTGTATAGTGACTTACTTCTTGTTCTCATTCTAGCCTTCTTGTCTCCTATGATCTGATTCTATGAATTATGTCTTTTGACATACTTGGAAAGTTTTGGTTCAGCTCTTTGTCCATCATTCTAATCATTATCTTGACCTTCATTCTGATCTCCATCACTTGGAACATCATCTTGAGTATTTTCCTGATTTTTGGTAATTGCAGTCTGATGCTCGGGTGCAATGTTCTATTGCTCAGGACTGATACACTGTTGCTTGGGTAGAGTTTTAGGTTCTTCTGTGTAAACAAACCTGTTGTATTCTTCTATTTCTTTTCTTTTTCCCTTATCATTATTATCTACAAAATCATCTATTCTTACATTTGCACTTTCAATGATCTTGTTAGAGGAATTGTTAAGACATTTATAAGCCTTACTTTTTGAGGACTACCCTAGAAATATACCTTCTTCACTTTTGGATTTTAGTTTTCCATTTTTGTCATCTTTCAAAATATAACATTGACTTCCAAATATTCCAAAGTAACTTACATTGGGTGTGTAACCATACCATAGCACATAGGGTGTCTTGTTTGTGTCTTTTAATTGTACTCTGTTCAATGTGTAGAAAGAAGTACTGAAAACTTCCCTCCAGAAAGTTTGAGTGATTCTTTTCTCAATCACTAGTGTTCTTGCACAATCAATAATGGATTTGTTTCTTCTTTTAGAAATTCCATTTTTTGTGGTGTTCTTGGTGCAGAAATGTGTCTTTTAATTCCATGCTCATTGCCGAAGTTAGTGAGTTCATCTCAAATACATTCTCCTCCTCTATCTGATCTTAAGCATTTCAATTCCTTACCACTTTATTTTTATACCATATCATTATACCATTTAAACATCTTGAATGCTTCTTATTTATCTTTTAAGAACATAACTATCATCATTCTAGAATAATCATGTACAAATAGAATGAAATTCCTATCACCATAGTAACTCTTTGTCCTCATGGGTCCACATAAATCTATATGGACTAATTCTAGAATAGCATTAGATGTATGGGTTTTACTCTTTAAACTAGACTTTGTCATCTTACCTTTTTGACAATTCTTGCAGATGATATGCTCGGGCTTTGACATGCTCGGTAAGCTTCTTACTCTTCTTTTATTGCTTATCTTCTTCATTTTGTCAAAATTCACATGACATAATCTCTTATGCCACAACCTAGGTCTTCATTTCTAGCCATTAAAAAAATGGTGTTGATGTCAGCAAGATAGAAAAGGTTACCTTTTGTCTATTTACCAGTTCCGATCAACCTTCTTTATTCATCGAAGATCTTTGCCTTCTTATTTTCAAATGCTACTCGATAACCTATGTTATTCAGTTGTGAAACACTCAATAGAATATAGTTAAGTCATTTTACCCAGTAAGCATTTTCACATTTGATCAGGTTATTCAACATTATGGTTCCTTTACCTTCAACTGGATAAGGGTCATTACCCATTCTTACTGATCCACCATTATAGTATTCAAAAGTTTCAAACTTATGTTTATCACCAGTCATGTGGTGAGTGCAGCCACTATCTATAATCTAGACATCATTCTTACTAACCTTAGATATGAGTGCAGTCTCTACATACCTTTCTCCCTCATCTTAATCATCCTTCATGGCTACAAATACCTTCTTAATGTATTCATCAAATTCAGTGTCAGAATCATAAGCTTTTTTCTCAGTCAGGTAACAAGCTTTCTTTCCTTTGTCCTTGAAGTCTCGGGTATCTCTTCTGTCATATTTTTGATTGCTTTGGTAATCTCTGTTATCACCTCGGTCAAACTTCTTTTCATATGTTCTATCATTAATTCTATCATATTTTCTTCTATTAGGACATCTTGCAACAAAGTGTCTAACCTCTTTACAATTAAAACATACAAGTGTTAATTTACCTTTGTATCTACCTTTGCCTCTCTACAATCTTCTTTCCATTATTGCTTCAATCTCATCAAGTCCTTGGTCATCACTATCACTTTCACTATCATTCCTCATAGTGTGTTTATGACTTTTCTTACTTATTTTCAAAGAAGATTTGAATGCAGACTCTATAGATGGTAAGACACTATTATCAAAGTTATTCATTTCAAATGAAATCAATCTACCAATTAGACTATCTAGAGTAACAGTATTGTTTGCAACTGCTCTCATTTCTTGTATAGCAGATACTCTAATAGAATATACAAGGAGTAAGGTTCTTAGGATTTTACTTACCACTATCTCTTCTTCAAGTACACCTCCAACTCCTTGGATGGCATTGACTACTTCTTTTGTTCTACAGATATATTGAGTGATATTTTATCCTTCTTTCATCCTTAGGTCATCAAACCTCCCTCTTTGGATTTTATCCTTGGCTCTTAGTACATTAGCATCTCCTCCATGTACCAACTTCAACTTATCCCACATTTTCTTTGAAGAGGTACAGGTCTTCAAACTCAACATTGGAGAGTGAGGAAGCAAGCTCTATCATCATGCAATTATGCTCATGTTTTCTCTCGATTGCTCAAGTGTGTGAGGTCCTATAGGAAACACATATTTAGTATCCAGGAGTTGAGTAACATCATTACCAATACCTAATAGGTGGATTCTTATTCTATTTTTCCATGATGCAAAGTTGTCTTTATTCACCTTGGACACATCTCATTTGTTCATGTTGTGATCTTTTACTTGAGCTGTTAAACTCCCTTTCTAAGCACACAAGATCTGATACAAATTGTTAGAATAAATGAGAGTGGGGAGGTGAATCAGTGGCCTCAAAAATATTCCAATTAATCAACCCAAAAACTTAGTACCACAATATTAAGCCTCTAGTTATCTTCATCCCTACAAGATGAATGCCTTCAAATAATCTTAACAAATAACTACTGCTTAGAGTTCACTGTTAAACCTTATTCTTACTGTTTACCAATTAGTAGTCTTTCATTTACCAAAATATAGTAACTTTCTTAGTGTATACCGATCAATTCATATTAGTTATGTGTAATGCAAAACACTAAAGTAATGACTCATAAACACATTGACACATGGATTTTTAACATGGAAACCCTATTAAGGGAACAACCACTTGGGACCTGTAACCCAAAATTTTCACTCTTCTAAAGTGAGCTCGGTGAAGAGCCAACCCTGTTAAAGGTTACAAATACACTGTTAGGTGTGACCTTGTTAGAGGGTTTAAATAGAATAGTTTGTCCCTGTATATCTAGCATCTCTATGCTATGTTCTATGACCAAACCCAGTGTAGTTTGTCTAATGGTATCTTGCATCTCATGCTATCTTCATGATCAAAATTGTTGATACTCCTTGGGATGTATCTCAATATAGAAAGGATTGTTAAGTCCTGCTCGGTTAAGAGACTTTCTAATCCAATGATTAAATTGAAACAATAAATGATCTATTCACATATACAACTATAGACTTGCAGATTTTCAGATCTATTGTAAGCTCATAATACCTTTCTTATCAATGTATCTTTTCATTACCTTTGCTCTACTTCTTTCTACTCGGTGATGCTATGCTTCCTTGTTGCTCGGTGTTCGCAAAATTCTTTAGCTCTTTCCTGAACTTGATTGATCAGGACTATATTGAATTTGTTCTTCATCAATTTCTCTCCAGCATCTTCTTTCTCTATTCACCCCTTAATTCATAATGAATTAGATTATCTCTTTATAGACATGATATCACTGTTTCTCAGTTCTTGACTTTCTTGTTCTTGGTGTGATACACAATTTTAGCCAATCTTTCTTTAAATATTTTACTCATGTTTTATATCGTAGATATCTTCTTGCCAACTGTAATAAAACTGCTTTAAATCTTTCACTTATCTCTGGCTTTAACTTGTCGATGAAAACAATGTTAACAACTAGTTAAGTCTATCTTTAGCTCTTTCCAGCTAAGTATTTTATCATTTCTGAACTTTCATTCTTTTCGGTGTTTAACTCTTTGATAGCATCGGTCAACACTTCAGTTCTCCTCAGGCATCTCCTTTGGGGTTGTCTATCCATCAGGATTGTCTATCTGTAGGGCGTCACTGTGAAGTTCTTCTTGTCGGTAATGCTTATTGGGTTTCTTGCTTGGGAATCACTGTGAATTTACTTTTGGGTTTCTCTATCTATCAGGGTGCACTTCCTAATGGTGTTTGTAGTCACATAGTGAATTTTGTTCTTTTATGCATTGCTGAAAGAATAATCTTTATCTTCCTAATTCTCTGAAGTCTTTAACACTTTTTATATAACCAATCAAATTATATCAAGTTGATATCAATGAAAATAAAATCCATTAACTGATTTAATGTCTTGCATTATCTTTCTTCATTTTAGTGATCAACTTAACATTTTTAAACATTCAATTAGTTATGGTTCATCAGTTTCTTATAAACAATTTCTAGATATCACGTTTCTCATCATGTTTTTGTTGTCTTTCCATTTCTCATTTCTGGTAATGTAGCTCTCATGATTGAACCTAAAAGATGAATACTCAGTCCCTTGAGGAAGGTTCAAAGGAAATGAACAATGCACTGGGTTGGTGGATGAATCAATAAGGGAAACTAACAACCCTCCTGGCACTACAATGGACTCTAACCATGGAATCCAATCGACCAATGATACGTCAACTCTAAATGAAGGCAATATGTTTCAGGGTGGGATGGAGGAGGTTCCTACCCAAGGGTGAAGAATGAGTAGTAAAATTTATAAGGATTCCATGGCCAATAAAAGGTGTCACTCCTTTGTTAGAGTTCCAAAACTAAATAGAGTTGTAAGGAATTTTGGTAGTGGGGGGTCGAAATCCCACCAAGTTATGCAACTTTTGATAACTCTAAAGTTTTAACATGAAAGACAAAAAAATGGAATCCTCTAGTTGAATAGTTGCACAAATTGAATTTCAATGATATTTCCTTATTGATTCATCCATTGACCTAGCGCAAGTATTTCCAACATTGTTTATTTCCTTTGAACCTTCCTCAGTGCACTGAGTAGCCATCTCCTAGGTGAAATCATGGGAGTCAAAAACCACTAAACTGCACACCTTTTATAGCTCAAGTTGATGTTCTTCCATTAGAAACTGTGTTGTTACTTCTTGGGTACCATCGTGAGATTTCAAAATAAGATCTCTTGCTCATTCCTATAATCGCTCTCGCCTATGACTTCAATTATAAATGAAGATCTCTCATTTTTTGTTGAGGGATTTTGGTGGAATTATCTGGGTCACCTCTACCTGATGACACTTTTTGACTGTGCGTGAATGTTACAAGTCTCCTAGGCGTTGGTTAAGCTCCATACAAATTTACTAAATTCTAAATGGTCATTTTCAACTTTTCGACGATATATGAAAGTATGAAAGTTTATTGAAGAGCATAGATTTGACATTATTATAAACTTAAAAATGTGTCACAAATATATAGCATTTTATTTTATAATAAATAATAAATAATATTTTACTTTATAATATAAATATATAAAATATATGTTTATTTAGAATATCTTGAAATCATAAATTATAAATATTTCTAATTTAAAAAATATTTGAATATGAATTTTTTTTTATTATGAGTTTAATAACTTGTTTAGTAAATTTGATTTTTTAATATATTATTAATTTATAATTGTTTTCTAATTTTATATTATTTTTTTATCTATATAATGAATTTATGTTCCAAATGAAAGTACAAGAATTTTAATTTTATTTATTAATTTAATGTTATGTATCTCAATTTAAAATTAATAAAATAAAAATAAAAGAGTTCATTTCTTTCAAATTAGATTACTGTACATTTTTCTATCATTTTTAAAATCTATAATTTTTATTAAAAAAAAGAGTTAATTTCACTTATTAATAATATATTTCAAAAAATATTTAGGTTTGGTCGTTTGTTATAGATGGAAGGATTCTTTTGATTGGCCATCAGGTGGTTTAGGGAGGAATCAAAATGAGCTGACTCAGATTTTGGCTTCTTAGGAGTGCAGTTCCTTGGTGGGACCAGATATCCTAGCATGGGGAAGGGATTTGTCTAGTAAATACTTTGTTTATGCAGGGTATTTGGAGTTTAATAGACTATTGTTTGTAGGTGTTGAGGTGCCATGGTGGAAACAGATTTGGAATAAATTTTCGTAGCCCAAATGTAATTTTTTCATGTGGCTGGTGGTTCACAATCGATATCTTACTTGGGATAATTTATGCAAACAGGGCTTTCAGGGCCTTTAATGTGCATCTTGTGTTGTAATAGTGAGGAGTTAGTTTCTCATCTCTTCTTTCAATGCTCCTTTGCCAAGGAGATCTGTCACTTTTGGTGGGGTGTTTCAGGTCAGATCTTCTGGTATGTCTCCTCTTTGTCTGAGTTTTGGGCTCATTAGGGTAAAAATCCTACTAAAACTTCTTTTATTTAGATTGCTTGGGCTCTTGGTCCTTCTTTTATTATTTGGAATGTTTGGTTGGAGAGGAATCAGAGGATTTTTCAGGATGCAAGGATGGGTGTTATTCACTTGTGGTGGAAAATTAGCTATTCTCTTTGTGAGACTATTTTGGCTAAGTGTGATTTGAATGGAGGTGTCAATCCTAGGGATGTTATTTGTAATAGTCTTAATTTTTCTCTTCAAGGAGGTTCTTCAGTATATGGTGGTTAGGGTAGAAGTAGTAGACATAGACATTCCTTGCGAAAAAATAAATCAAGATGGTCGTTGGACACCCCTCTGTTAATCCCTAAGTTTTGTTGATGATTAGTGACCAACACTTAGTCATTACTTAGATAGTTTTAGTTGGTTATCACTGTGGCCGAGCTAAAAATTTAAGGTCAAGCAACATTTCCGAGCAATTTTTAGGTTTCTAAGTTACATCATGCCGAGCCGAGTAGAATATTAAGTGTCGAGTGACAGAGATGTTAAGTGCCGAGCAGAACAGTTTTTGCATACATGTCAGGATTGATTCAAACTTTGATGTAAAATGTTTAGGCTGACTTGTATGAGATTTGGGCCGACATATGTACGGATTTAATATTCGTCTACTGAGTTAATTATGCACTTAATTGTTTTATACTATGCATGGCATGAAGCCAATCAAGAAATCAGAATGCCTTGGGGGCATAAATAATAGATCTTGATCGTTAATCTAGATCTCGCTGCCAGATTTGTAAAGACATATAAGATTGCTTCTAACCCTAAAAATATATACACAAAGAGAGATATAGTGTGAGAGAGAAGGGTTTTTGTATTCATAAAAGATGAATAATGAGTTATTTTGAGATGAATCTTAGATCAAGCAGAATACAGAGCAATGAAAAGAAGAGTACAAGACATATCAGATTGTGAGATCACAAAAGGTATTGGAAAGAGAAGATCCATCATCAACATCTGAGTGCATACAAAGGATCACTACTTGAAACATTCTAACAAGTGTATCAAGTGAAATATCTTAATAGAGTGATTCTAGCAGACCATTTTTAAATCTCTTAGCCAAGTGCTTACTTTACTGTAAGTTGAAATCCTTTGACAAGGTAGATTGTAATGATCTTTAGTTCTTAATCGAATAGACCTTTAATCAGGTAGATAGCATTTTTTAATCAAACTCTTGTAGACCTAACATGCACACTTTATTGTTGCAGTAGTGAATATTTTGTGGGTGTCATCCCCACCCCAGTTTTACCTATTTGGGTTTCTGGGTTACCAAAATTCTGTGTTATGAGTTATATAATTCATGCTGTGGATACTATCTGATGTTAGGTTAAATTCATATATGTATGAATGTGGATCAATTTATTTTAAGTGGTTAAGTTTTAAGATTTGATTCACCCCCCCTCTTAGTATCTTGATTTCCCATTATTGTACTTCCAAAAATTGGTATTAGAGCACAATTCTCCTATAAAAGCTCTTAATTAGCTTGTGAGTACAGATCTTGAGATGGAGTTTTACAAGCTGGGTAAAGTCATTGAGAATCAGAAGATCAAGATTTAGCTTGCATTACATCAGCTTGAGATAGAAAGATAGGCATTGAAGAAATCATTGACAGCTAGGAAATATTTGGCCAAACAAATGAATGATATTCATTATTAGGAAGATGACACTTCAAATCTATTTCAGAATGGAGATTCTACTGAGAGCAATGCAACAATTGTAGATCTACTAGAAAAGAACAATGTACTGTGTGAAGAAGTCAGAAACTTGAAAAGAGAACAAGAAATGCAGACAGTGAGACTATGTGAAGTAGTGGAACAAAATAAGAAAGCTAAAGATGACAAAGCTATGACAGAAGAAGATAAAAGAGTGATAACTGTCAGACTTGATGAAAGAACACATGATGTGCAATTGATGACAATCAATCAGGTTGACATGGCAAATCAACTGCAACTTTAAAATTAGGAGATTAGTAGGATTTAGATATGGAAATGATGAATCTGAGATCTAAGAACAATCAATTGAAAGATGATTTGAGATCTGAGAAGGAACTGAATGAAAGGCTAAATAAACCTAATGAAGCTTTGACTCATTTTGAGAATCTGATGGAAGCATCAAGAAGACCAAAAGATTCTTCTGGATTAGGTCACACTAAACCAAAAAACATCTACTGAGAAAGGAGAATCATCTAAGAATGGTGAAAGGATGAATGCAAAGAAAAAGCACAACATGTCTATTTGCCACCATTGTGGAAAACTAGGTCATACAGAAAACATTTGCTGAAGCAAGATAGGTAAGTCCAATCCTAAACCTAAGTTCAGTGGTTACTATTTTTATTGCAAGAAATTTGGAGATAAAGCACATGAATGTTGGGTTGAAGAAAGTGATGCACCTCCCAAACCAAGATTTAATGGTTATTGTTACAAGTGTCGGAAACATGGTCATAAAGCACAAGATTGTAGATCCAATGCTAAGTAGCAATGGACATCAAAGACACAAACAAAAGCACCCAGGAAAGACAAAAATTACAATTGGGATTATAATACAAGGCAAAGTTGGCATTACTATGAAGAATATGGACATGCACCTGAATATTGCTTAAAGACACATTTCAGAGGGAAATATAAGAGTTGGATGAATGGAAGCCTAGTCTGCTTTAGTTGTTTGAATATTGGTCACACTAAGAGAGAGTGTAGGACAAGAGTACCTGCTCCTACTGTTGAGGAAATAAGAGCAAAGATGAACCAGACATGGGTAAGGAAAATAGATCTGAGCAACAGTAAAACCACTGAAGTCGAGGTCACCCAATCCAATGGATCAGGTGATCACACCATCTCTAACTAAGAAATAGAGGTATCTAAGGAAATGCATTTAAATTTCAAATCTTACATTAGTTCCTAACATGTAAATGTGCCAAAGTCCATATCTGCATATGTTGAGATGCACCAGGACATGTTTGTGACAAGTGCTGAGAAGAGTTAACTGCACTATAGGTGCCCAGTTGGTTGGCCGAGTAAGTTTTGTGATGGTCGAGTATGGTAAGCTGAGTGGTATGCAAGTTGTGTTAGTCAGCCAATGATAGTTGGTTTGCACTAACCTAATAGGTAGAATATTTATTGCTTACCTACCTTGACCTTTCAAGTCTATATAAGGACGAATAGTTTATTCTTCATTTTACCTTGTGATTTTTAGTATTCACAGAGAAATCAAAGAAGTTGCAAAATTGATCTTAGTAAAGTTTGTTTCAAAAATCTTGTCAGCATGCCATCGGCAACCCTAAGGTGAACAGTGCGAAGTGTTACTTTCCAAGGTACCCTATTCTTCATTTTTGAACCCTAATTTTAGACATTATGGATTCAAGTTCTTCCACACAAGTCAAAGGAATGGGGAGGAGATTACACAAATTAAGGTAGTAAGAAGTGATGCATGTGCACCTCCTAACTTTCGATCCATTCTTGAAAGTGCAATTTTAGGTGATCTGAATAGAGCCCTCACATCAATTCCACCAAAGGTAATTATGATCCACGATGTTGGATATTGTTACATGGTTAAGATTGGCGAAGTAGGTGATAGTGAATTGAGGAAATCCTACAACAATTTGTGCAAAAATGGAGTTCTAAAAGATGAATTCAAGCATTTAGCCGACAAAGGGTTAACTAGTGCCCTAGATTTTCCGCTAAACTTCAAGGATGAATGGATCAAGGTTGTTCTTAGCCGAGTTCATAATATGCATATTACGCAGGACAATGGACCATTTAGGATCACTAAATATATTATTCATCGAGTAACTAGATATCCTGTTATCAGTGGTAAGCGAACAATGAGAGATCAAAGTAAAGAAGAGATAGAAACTAACACTAGAGATGTCTGGAACAATAGAGGTATGACTATCTCTACAATTGAAGATTTAGAACTTGACTTTGGAGTGAGAGTGATTGCACATAATTTATATCAGTCGAGCCAACTGGATAGTGTTCCTTGCATAGCTGTGGACTGAGCATGAAGATAGTCAAGAAGAATCACACCTACGACCTTGCCGAGCTGTAATTGAAACAACTAGCCGAGAACTTACTATCGACCAGAAAAGCTAAAAGCTCACTATGTAAGTTTGGCTCTTTACTAGTTTGCATATTCTTCTATGTACAAAAGTCATTTCCTACACTGGGAAATATTTTTTGGAAGAAGGATAGACCTATTACTATGCAGATTAGTGAATGCATTAAGAAATTAGGCAATAATTTCAATAGTATTATGGGAAACTAGTTTGTGGAATTCAAAAAGAGAATGAGGTTGAGGTCTAGAACTCCTAGTTCACTTGTGGAAAAGCACTATGAGGAGATATGTTTTCTAGTTGACACTGATTACACATACATTCAGGCTGTGACACCTAGGGTATCATGGATGGAGCTATTTCCCTGTGAAGTTAACATTGATGAAACATCAACAACTATCACAACACACCTAGCAGAGGAGATTGATACAAAAGCAAAGAGATTTGGAAATTATTATGAAGCTAAGGCAAAGATATCTATGAATCTTAAGGCATGAACCATGGAAAGAAAGAGGAAAAAGATTGTGAAAAATCTGAAGAAAATGGTTGGATTGCCGAGTGATGAGGAGCTAGAGGATGCACCTCTAGGCATATCTACTGGACAAGGAGAAGATGTATCTGAAGAAGAAGTAGAAGTTAGTGAATCTGAAGAAGAGATTCCTGTTAAGGAAAAAGGAAAGAAACTAGCAGTAGCCAAGGTAACCAAGCCGAGTCAACCAAAACCTAAAGTTACCCCTCCCATTTCCAATCATCCAAGGACAAGGGCATCTACTGTTACATCTCTAGTAGTGAAAACAAATGTATATGCAAAGAAGAAGGTTGGAGAGAGAAGTTTTGTACCAAAGACTAAATTTACAACAAAGGCTATGCTGAGCCTATAGGTAAAGAGACCTAGAAGGAAACTACGTATGGATCCGGAAAGTGATGAAGAAAAGAATAAAATTGATGAACCTAGCAACATACCAACAACACCATTCAAGAGACCAACTAATATTAATGAGGTATGTGAGAATTTGAGAAATTCTACAGGGTTATCTGGTTTTAAGTTTATCAAATATGAGAAATTGAAGTTAGAAGATAAGCACAAAGTTCAAGAAGCACTATTAGATATGATGAGAAATTTCAAGTTAACTCCTATAGAGATAGGAAAAAATGTACCAAGTGAGTTATTTGAGTTTCTATCTAGCAAATGGGAATTTGCACTCACAACTGAGAGATAGATTCGAGAAGGCACATTGGCTCAAGTCATTCCTGAGCTGACTAAGAAATAGAGAGAAAAATTTGTTGAGGAGTATAAGCATAAATTCATACCTAAACAAAGAGGTTATGCTATTTGATAAATCATATTGAAAGTGTAGCACATAATAGTACTAGGATTTGGAAGGAAATCTTTGGATTGATTGCTCCAAAAGAGAAGAAGACTGATGAAGGAACATCTAAGCTAAAGGCTAAAGAAATTGGAACCACCCCTACACCACAGAAGCCAAAAGAACAAACAAAGACAGTAAACATTGTTGATCTGACAATAGACAGTCCAATTGATTTCACCATTGATGACTCTAGCAATTTGGATGCCAAGGGTCAAGATGAGCCGAGAGACACAAGTATAGAATCACCTATTAAGGCTACAAAGACTAAAGGAGAGAAGAGTATAGAGGAAGATGAAGAGAGAACTCAAGAGAAACCTATGGATAAAATTCAACCAAAGGAAGCAGAAACGGAGAAAACAGATGAACAAGAGGTAATTACACAAAATTCACCTATTTTAGAGGTTGTGAAAATAGTCTTAGATAGTGGTTAGGAGATGAGGGATACTGACAATGAACCTAAGGAACAAGAGGCAGTGCAAGTGTTTGTTGGTATCATCTACTCCCACTGGAATCAAAACAAGAGGTACGCTTGATCAACAAGCAATTTTGACTGAATTGGAAAAAGTAATGGTGACTACTACTCATACAGGAAAAGGTATTGAGGAAACAAAGCCGAGCTTTAGCTCACCAAAAATTAAGAGGAGGAAAATCATGAGGAAGAAGTCTCCCACTCCTAATGTCACATTAGATGAAGTTATTGTGATTCCACCATGGGATCCCAATGTTTTATCTTATGAACAGATTGAGACTCTTCAAGAATTAATCAAGATGAAGAAAAGGCAGGAAGAAATAAAAAGAGAGAAGAAGCAAAAGCAGGTGTTACATGACATCAAGGATATATTTGTAAAATCTTTTGATGTGGAAGATGAAAATCCTCAAGATACAATTCTTGAAGAGTTAGTTCATATTGTGCAAAAGGTGAATGATGAAAACATTGAATCTAATGAGAAGTTATTGCAATGGTCTGAGAGGAAATTTGAGAACAAAGTACTAGCAAAAATATCAGGAGAGATTGCGATAAAGCAGGTTAAACTTTCTTCTCTTATAGAAATTTTGGAGGAAGTTGCAAATAATGTTTATTCTTTGTATAAGAAGTTATGTGATGTTGAATTCTTCACAAAGGATAATCTACGGGCCATAGAAAAATTGCAATTAGACTTGAAGTCAACTGGAAGTTCACTGAGTATGGATGCTAGCACTATCTCCTTACATTTTAACAGGTTGAAAAATGCACAAAGAAGGATAGCTAAGCTCATGGCTAAAGATGGTCGGATTAGGACCAAATTGATTACTATCTAGACAAACTTGATACCTCATCTGGAGGTAGTTCAGAAACAAATTTCAGCTGTAAAATAATTGGTTAAGAGAAATTCGCATCCCTCCACTGCAGAAATTTTAGTACGTCTAGCTTCTGAGCTAGAAGTCAAATTAGAGATTATGAACTTTTTTAAGGATAGTTGGGACTGTTAGGGTTTTTATTTGTAGGGCCTCTGAAGGATAATTGAATACTTAGACAACTCTATGACTCCCAATGCCTTTCAACATTCTGACTCAAGCAAGAGAAAAACTCTAATTGATGAGGTTTTTGATAACACTGGGGATACCTATTATCACCTCCTTCTTTTTGAGATCCACTAACTCAGGTAGGTTTTACCTATGACTGTTTACAGTTTTGACAATATTTTAGAGTGGATTGTACTTTATGTGCTGAATGCTCTATTTTAAATGGACATGTATATAACAATACAGATGACTATGACTATTTTGAGAAAAATCTTAGCAATCCAAATCAATATCGTAATGGTAGCAGACAACAACATAACTAGGAATTGCATTCTTTCTTCCTTTTATAACTCTTATGAATCTAGGAGGAATAACCTATTTGATTTTGTCTTTAAGAAATCAACAAATTTCAACTATGATCCTCAAGAGCACAATTGATTCTACAAAATATTCTGAAAGTGATTGTTTTAAATAGTTTTTGAATGCTTGGATGATGATGAATCACTTGAAAAATTCTAGACCAGTGCCTATCCTTGGGAAATAGAGTCAAAAGATATAAATCCACCGAGATATATAAACAACAATACTATAGGATGTCTTACAACCTACATACAACTTAGATAAAGTGCCTTGCAAACTATCATGTCACTTCTACAATATTGTATCAAATCCTCAATCACTGCAGTACTCTCTGAAACTACTCACAAATGTGTCATAATCTGGGAAATGTCCAAATCCCCTATATTCTGTACTGAATAAACCATTTGATTGCCCACCATATTCTCTTGGATGTTTACCAATTGGGGTTTCTGATCTTTTGAGCAAAGGCTCCACATGGAAAAATCTTGAGACTTTGGGCTATACCCAAAACCCTTTATCATGTCTCCCATTTGTACTTCACTTGCCATTTTCAAGTCTGTCTACTTCCTTATCTGATCAATGATAAAAGCTGAGGCCAAGTCCTAGCCCTCAGCAAGCAATATGCCACTGTTTAACACCATCTGCCTATCCTCATCTCGTGAGCTATCCTCACTATTAGGATCATATGATTGTAAGGCTAATAGAGCCTCATTAGTGACTATTTCTTCTCCATCAATCTTTAGTTGAGCCCTTATTTTCTCCTTCTTATGCCACCTTAAAAAATCTTTAAATTCATTAGTCTTGATGAAACTATCATCACTTAAAAATTGTTGCTGATGTATTAATCTTTCATCAATACATGACTTGAGAGGCAACTCAATATTCTCCTCTTCATCTAGTTGTTTCTTCTTTCCTTGTCTAATTAATTTTATTAGTTTATGGTCATATAACCTATTCCCAGGAATGAGAGCACTTTATCCTTTTTCTTTTCCTGCCTAACAGTTGAAGGCTGACCTATGTCAACTTTTTTCTTTTTTGGCTGAAGGCTCCTCTACATCGTCTGGATGGGAGACCTCTGTTAGATCAATGATATGACCCTTTCCTCCTTGAAAATATGGTGCCTCTACAACATCTTGTTGAGGCTAATCATATTGAGGTGGACAGGCATAGTCACCATCACTACAACTTTCATATTCTGATTCTGAATGATCAGGCTCATGAGCTCCTTTTTTATCTAGAACATTATCAAGTTTCTCACAAAGGACATAGAAATTATAAATCATGGCTTTGATCCTATCAAAATAGGGAAAATCTGGGTAGAAGCCTCCAAAATCCAACCCATTTCTTCTTATTTTCTTTTCAAGATTCAGCAACTCTTGAATCCTTGCTCTCCTTGTTCTGATATCATCTTCATCAAGAAGGTTTCTTGATGCATCTTCTTCTATACACTCACAATGAACATTTTAATTATTGATTGTGGGGGTCAAAATATTTCTAACTCCTGCCATAAAACCCTCAGGATCAATATATCTATATGAAGCTGCCCCCATTCTGCAGCTCTCCAACCACTTGCTGACTGTGTCAATGGCACCTTTGCCAATAGTAAAATTAAAGATCTTAAACTTCCTAAGGGTTAAGGTCCCCTTCCTGTGTGGCACAAAATGCTCATTATCTGTTAATAACAACTGCCAGATGAATTCCATGGCAGAAACTCTTGATGGCACATGGTAGGGAAAGATATGGGGTGGATGTATACATCCATATACCCTGATCATGGTAAAGTTCTCTTCGAGAAATAAGTCTCCCTAGTTATGATCTCCCTCCCATTTGTCTACATAATCACAAGGCCTCAATAGTTGTATCACCTTGATTGGGAGCCTGGTCTTGCTGATGCCCATGCTCTACATTATTGGATATACAATCCAGTTCTCAAACACACAATAGTCACAATCTTTGGATGTATAGTTCCAAATCCTAACCCAAAACTGAATGGGATTAGGCCTATCTTGGAAAATCCTCTGAGGATCCAAGTTGTTCAAATCCATGATCCAAAAATTAAAATGTAAAAGGAGATGCATGAGGATGGAATAATGGAAGAACCTAGGTTCTTTCTCCTTGGGATCCTTCATCTTCTTCTGTGTTGCTACAAAACCTTCATGCATCCTGTCAATGATGTATTGTATGTAATCATAGCTGGTGCTAGAATGAACCTCTTTTAAGTCTAGCACCATCATCAAAACTCCAGCTTTTATCTTCTCAGCTCCTCCATCTATCCCTAGCACTCTACACAGAGCATAGGCGATATACTTAATAGAGAAATGCAAGTACTTGAAGCAATAGGGTGTTGTCCCAGGTATAGGAGTAAGATGGTTCCTAACCTCCTTATGCATGTGTTTTTGTAATTGACCACTAGCAATACCAGGTTTTAACCTATACCTCTCCTCTTGCTTATTAATATTGATTTTTGTGGACATAGTACTGTATAAGCCAAAGGCTTGCATAAATGAGTTTCTATTCAAAATAAGCAGGGAAGTTGCATCAGTTTTCTTAATTGTCTTGGACAGGACATCATAGTGACTGGCAAGACCTAAGATCAAGTCTACATCTATATAGACATCAGGGACAATTAACCTAGCTAGACCACAAGTCCAAGGGTTTGATATTGGAATAGCCTTATCAGAATTGTTATAGAAGTAGTTTAAAAGAGAAAAACATGTTGATCCTGCAGTGTGAGCATCTCTGATCTCACAGTAATCATCTGTAAGCACATTTGCATTTTCCCTTTTGTTCTGTGTAGAACCTGGTAGTAATTTCAGGAATTCATCAGAATAATTCCTCTTCCCTTTAGCATCATCATCTATCTCATCGCTTCTCCCACTGGTAGAAGCCACACTGACTGCTCTAATCATCTTTGCTTTGTTTCAATCCTCTTTTCTTTATCGATATTGAAGCAAATCTTCTCTCAAGACTCACTTCTCTTCTTTGTGCACTGTTCCCAGCAATTCAAAACTTGACAATCAATTGAGTACTCTGCAACTTAACCAATTTCTTCTTTCAGCAAATAGAAAACCTAGCACTTCTTCGCTTTGTAATTCTAAATGTAAGATAAGTTAAAAATGAACCTTCAATCAACCTTTTATGGTAAATATTTCAAGTACACAGTTCATCATTTGAAAAATCATCAATTCTGTCTTCAATTCAACATGTTGTAAAATTAATTGAAAACCTAGCCGTAGTTCATGAGTATGACAGGAAATCAAATTCATATATGTGTATCTTCAGAAAAATCCTTATAAAATTTGTAGAAGGTGACCTGCCTCTATGTGATTGGCTCTCCGTCAAACATCTCAGCTACCCTTTTCACACAATAATCAATATCCTAGATTGTCATTGGACGCCAAATCATTCATTGTTGTCATGTCAGCAACTGCCACCTTTTCTAAAATTTCATATTGAGCGACTATGCGACCATGTATTATCTCCTTGTCGCTGACCCAACTTCATAAGCCTTAATTCTTTTGGAGACCAAGCGACTATGTTATTTTCTTTTCCTGGCTAACCATGGTTCATTTCTAGAAATTACGTGACTGAAGGAATCAAAGACATTGGATGAAATACTTAACCCATATTTTATTCAGAGACTCCGTGAAAGATAGTTATCTTAGTCTTTTACAGTTATCTCCAAGTCACTGAATGTTATCTTTCTTTACGAGACCCCGCTACTAACCTTGGTCGCTCAATCGTTGATTACAAATGTTAGTTGACAATTCTTTTAGAGACTACGTGACAAACATTGGCTTTTGGTTTTAATTCAGAGACTACGTGACAAACAGTTATCTCCAAGTCGTGATAACTTTTACCTTTAAGCTCTTTTAATCAGAGACTTCACGACCACCATTGATCTTTTCATCTTTGCATCCGATGGCTCCGCCAAGTCGATAAGCATTCTTTAATACCTTTATATTAATTTAGAGACTACATGACAACAAAGCACTTTATACTCTTAATCTCTTAATCGCTAGATGACTTCATTCCTTTGGGAGACCATGCAACTACCCCTTATCTTTTCACTTTGTGGACACCTATCCCTTTTAACCGTTTGTCTCTGAATCGCTGAATAGACACTGACTTAGCATCTTACTCTAGTAACCACCCGATTGTATTTCATTCCAAACTGCATGAGGTTTGTCATAAAGTATTAGCATCTTTCACTTAACTATCATCTATTTTGGAGACTACGTGACATGAACTTTTAACACCTTTCTTAACTGCAAGCCAATTTAGAGACTACGTGACTAGTACAATCACTTTCTCTCATAAACATTTATTAACTGCTGGATCATTCACATCAAACTATGACTCATCTATGGGCCCTTTTTCTAATTGTTGACGTGTTTCTTTAATCAGAGACTTCGCAATTGAAGGGCTCTGCCAAGTCTCATAAAAACATAAGGAATATTCTATTTCATTGAGAGACATCCCAACAATAGTTAATCGCCAAGTCTCAAAACAAAAAGGAATATGCTATTAGGATCACGCGACTAGGTGACTAAGATAAAAGACACATGACTTAAGTTGTTTCAAAAAGGTAATGCCAAAATAGCAATATGATGAACAATTTAGGGTTTTTCTCATTTTGGCTTAGAGCAGGACCTAGGGTTTTGAGGTTTTGCATTTTCATATGGATTTTGACCTAAAGACCCTAAAATTTTCAAAAGGGATATTTCAAGGATGAGAGACTTCTGACCTTAGGAAGGAAAAGGGCATGAGGATCACAAAATTTTAGGGCAACAGATTAGAACTAGGAATACAACCAACAATGGCTCTACCTGAGGATTGACTAAACACAGTTTATGGCAAAGAACCATAGAATATCTGGTTGCAGACCTCTCAAAAAATGAAGAAGAGACCAACTAACCTAAAACAAAAGGGAAACTTTTTACAATATTTACAAACACAAAGGGAAAGTATTCACAATATGATACATATTTAATTGTGCATTACTTTGATCCTTAATTAAAGAAAGGCTTAAAAAATTGCCCATGCACAGGCAACTCAAAATCTTCTCCCTCCATATTTTTCAATAAATAAGAGTCTTTGCCAAAAATTTCTGAAACAATAAAAGGTCCTAGCCACAAAGACTCAAATTTTCTGTGCTTACCTTTGTCTTCTGCTCTTGCATTCCATTGGAGAACTAGGTCACCAGCCTGGAATTTTCTCTTAGTAGCCCTTATGTCAAATAGGTACTTTATCTTCTACTGTAACTTTATGTTTTCTCTGTAACTATTTCTCCTTGTTTCATTCAATTCAATTAGCTGTACCATTCTATCTTGCATATTGTCAGGAACATCTATATGTTCTTGCTGTATAAATTGGCATATTGGTAATAGATTGTTAATTGGCAACCTTGCTTGTAATCCATACACCAACTCAAAAGGAGATTTACCATTTGCCTTTTTGAGTGTTATCCTATCATCCCAAAGGGATAATTTCAACTTTGTGTGCCATGTTCTTTTATTTTGTTCCAGAGTCCTTTTCAGTATCTTCAGTATACTCTTATTGCTAGACTCAACTTGTCTATTAACCTGTGGGTGATATGAGGATGAATATGATATTGTAATCCCATACCTTTCATAGAAACTTGTCATTTCTTCTGATCTAAAAATCATGGCATTGTCCATCACTAACTTAATAGGTACACCGAATCTGGTTATAATATTCTCCATGAGAAATTCAGTAACAACCTTGCTTGTTGCTTTCCTTGTAGGGATAGCTTCAATCCAATTTGTAAAGTAATCTGTGGCAACCAATATCCAACTATGTCCTCCACTAGATTTCTCCTGAAATTCACCAATAAAGTCAATCCCCCACATAGTAAAAGGAGCTTCAGTACTCACTGGGTTTAGTAACAGAGCACCTGAAAATTTTAGTATATTGGAAAACCTTTGACATGGCTCACATTTCCTAACATGTATATAAGTATCCTTGAACAAAGTAGGCCAATATTACCCTGCCCTTAAAATCTTATGGGTGGTAGTTTTAGCAGAAAAGTGACCTCCACATTCTCCTTCATGCATTTCAGTCAAAAATTTCTCAGCTTGGTATCTGTCAAGGCATAACAATAGTACACCATTCTTATCTTTCCAAAACAAGTCACCTTGGATTAGAGTGTACCTTTGAGTTTGCAATTTCAGAATCCTTTTTTGATTTTCAGACAAATGATCAGGACACTTGGCATTTTTGAGAAAGGATACAATATCAGTATAGTATGGTTTCCTTTCTATGCTAGTAATGGCTTGGTCATGTATTTCTGTCTGATTTAGCTATACTAAATCCAGATTCTCTTCTGTCATGAGCTTTTCCAAGCCTTGTCCTCTTATTAACTTGGTGATATTGATCTCAAGGTTGAATTCTTGAATTCTAGTTATCCACTTACACCTCTTACCAGTTACCTCTGACTGTGTAAGGATATCCTTTACTACTGAATGAGGAACATAGGCCTGTACCTTAGCACAAACCAAGTAGGGCCTGAGAGATTTCACAACCTTTACCATTGCATAAGCTTGTTTCTCCATTATTTCATAGTTAAGCTATACAACCTGCAAGGACTTACTGTAAAAATCTATGGGATGTTCAAATCCTTGTTCATCCTTTTGAAGCAAAATAGCAGCAATTGTATGGAATGATGCAAATGAAAACAAAGAGAAAGGCTTAGTATAATATGGAGATTTCAAAATTGGAGCCTCCTGTACTACTTTCTTTATTTTTTCAAATGCCTATTGAGCTTCTTGATTGTAAGAAAACTTGGCATCCTTTTTTAATAATTTGACAACGGGTTTAACAATTTTTGCAAAATTTACTATGAACCTTCGGACAAAGTTGATCTTCCCGAAGAAAGATTGCACACCTTTTAAGTTCTTTGGAGCAATCACCTTTTGAATTGCCTCCACTCTCTTAGGGTATATTCTTACCCCTTCCCTAGACACTATATGTCTTAGCAACTTCCCCTCTTTCACTGCAAAATGACACTTCTTGGGATTTAGTGACACCATATTCCAATGCTTTGTTAAAAATCTTACCCAAGTGATCACAGTGATCAATAGCCTTTTTGGAATATGCAGTTAAGTCATCTTGATAAATAACCATGAATAGATCAATGAATTCTTTGAAAGCAACATCCATAGCCCTCTGAAAGATAACTATTCATTACCCAACATGGAAGCAACATTACCCAACATGTAAGGTCAAATCATCATTTTTTAAAGCAACATTTGCTAAAAAATCAGCCATAATATTTTTTTACCTTTCTAACCAACTTATATCAAAGGCATCAAACATTTCAAGTTGATCCAAAATAGCATATTTTTACCTTTTCAATCTATCACTTTTTACAGCATATTTGGATCTGACTTGTGCTACCACCAACTTAGAATCACCATAAACCTTTATACATTTTATACCATGTTTGATAGCAATTTCAAGTCCTAAGAATAAATCCTCATACTCTGCAGTATTGTTTGTACATTGGAAGGCTAACAAAAATGAGTACTTAAAAGTTGTACCTAATGGAGATATCAACAATACTCTTGCCCCTGATCCTTATTTAGAGCAAGCGCCATCAAAGTACATTTTTGATAATCCATCTTCCTGCATGATTAATTCTTTGTTCAAAGGGTCAGCCTCTTGATCTTGACAATAAAGTTCATTTTTTTGCATTCTAAAATTTTCCATGTCTATGTCAATGCAACAGTTAACATTAGTGTCTTCAAATTTTTCTATCATGTGGGGAGTTCTACTCTCCCTTAAGACCTTAACATTTTCTCCAACAATGTTGAAAGTGGCATATGATAAATCATTTTGTATACTACCTCCCATTTGAGCACTCCATTTTCTTGATAGCAACGTGCCATAATGCGATGGTATGTCAACCACAAGAACATTCATAGTCATTACTACATTAGGGCATACTGCTAGTCTATAAGGCATAGCCTCAATGGTACCAATCATAGGGACCTCTCTAGAGTCCATATCTTTGCATCTCCCATAAGGAGTATCAACTTGTAACCCCATTGCCCTCATGATTTCAACTGGCATAACTGTATTAGAGGCTCCTGAATCAATCATGCAATTTTTTAGCATCTTATCATTAATTATCAATGAAAGAAAAAATGGGTCAAAAACTTTTTGGGAAGAAGTTGCATTCAAGAATATTTGAGTAATTTCAGATGTCAACACCTCTACTTCATTTCTCTTGGTAATTGGCCTCTTGGAAACATCCACTAGACTCTGAACCTTTATTCTGGGTACACTATTTAATAATGAAATTACCTTTTCCTTATGTTCTTTAATTCTCATCATTTCCAGAAATGGAACCTTAACTGTCATCTAGGACAAACATTGACCCATATCTACTGGAGTGTATCCCATATCTGAAAATTTTGATTTGTCAATAATGACATCATTTTCTTCATTGTGTTCTTTCAGAGCTGACTCTTTTAACTTTTTATTTTCTATCTTTTGAACAGGAACACTTTTTTCTTATCTTTTCACATCTTCCTCTTGTACAACATTTGGCTCTATGGCTTTTGTAATGATCCTGACCTTATGTTTATTTACATTTTCACTAGGTCCATCTTTTTTCTACACATATTTAGTGTCTGTTTTATTTTCCTTTATAAAGACACCTTAGGGTTGGCTACCGGCACCACCTACCACCCTGTTCCTTAAGTGGTAATTGCTTCTAGCTTTATTCACTAACTCTATAGTGATTCTAGCCTTCTCTTCATCTGAAGCTTTCCTAATGAGTGGAAGGTCTTGATTGTCTTGGGCATAACATCTTATATCATCATATGTTTCCTCAGTTTCACTATCAGATAAGATCTATTGATGATGATTCTCCATCCTTCTTTGTGAAACATAATAATCATGATTTTCCTCTTCATTGTCTGAGTCCATATCATGGCATGAATAAGTGTTGGTCATACTATGATCACACTGTTCACTATCATCA
>MU224951.1:9315581-9339434 GCA_018584345.1 Thuja plicata | reverse complement strand
CATTTCAATATTGACTGCTATTTTATAAGCATCAGTAAGAGTTCTAGGGTTTTTATCTCTAAGAGCATATCCCATTTTAGAATCAAAGGCGTTCAAATAAGTTGCTAGACATACCTCTTCATCCAGCCTTATCTTCTTAAATAGCTTGTGCATAGCTCTCTGAAATCTTGTATTAAACTCTGTGACTTCTTCATTATAATTCTTTTTAATATTATTGAACTCATTCAATAAAAAGCCTTTATTTTTTTTGTCTCCATATTGATCTTTAAACAATTCAATCAACTCATCCATAGAAACAATAGATCTATTAGATAGGCTTCTAAACCATTCTTTTGCATCTTCAACTAAGGACTGAACAAATAATTTCATCAATACATCTTCATGAGTGATATTCAGATCATCAACAAAATCAATGATTTTCTTAGATGTGTTTCATAAGATATAACATTATTACTTGCAAACTTAGGGATTTTTTCTCCTATATCACCCACATCTTTAGGAAAAGAATTAGGATATCCAGGGATACCAACAAAATTAAATTGTTTGTACCTTTCAGTGTGCAATGGTTTCCTTTGAAAGCTATCATCCTCTTTAGCAGTAGTGGCCCTTGTTTTAGAAGCAGTAACATTCTCTGGGCCAGCATAAGCATATTTTGAAGAATGTTAAAAATCTATCTTCTTCTTCATTTCAACAGTAGCAGGCTCCATTTGTGCTTTTTCCAACATTTTTTCCATAGTTTATTTTTCAATTCTCAATTTTTCTAAATCAATGTCCAACTTGGACATTTGCTCGGTTAAAGGCTTTTGCAACTTTGGTTCTTGATTCCTAATTTCATTCATCTTTTTCTTTCCTTTATCCTTTTGTGAAATAGGAGCCTTATGAGTGACTGATATTTCTTTGTCCCTCTGAGACCTCTCTGTATCTTTTATACTTTGATGCTTTGAAGAATTTCTTTTATTCTTATCAACATTCTTAGGGTCACTCTTTTTCTTTCTCATTTCTCTCTCTTTCTTCATTTGTTGAACTAGGGAAAGCTATTTCAAGATGAACTTCTCTTCATTTGCCAGCATATCAAAGGGAGCATCTTCTAAATCTAAACTAGACATACTAGATTCTTCTCTCTCATTTGAAGTAGAGGTGATTGTGGGTGTTTCTAGTACCTTTTTAGCTGCTTCTTCATACTCTAAAGTATTTCCATCATGACAATGCTAACTTACATTGATTTCTCTCCTAATATTACCCTCTTTACCTCTTGGAGGGGTCTCATCCATGTTAACTAGATTTCTCTTTTTTCTCCAAGACATTTACATCCAAGAAGATGATGGGAATCCACCATATAATATTTTCTCAGGATCTGTTCTCATCCTTGACCTAGTATTCATTCTTGAAATATATTCACTCAATTTGCACTAATCTCAGAGACTTTCTTTTAGAGTCGCCACCCAATAACTTGGGATAAATGAATACTTATCAAAGGATAATCTGACAACAACCACCGGAAACAAACAAAATCTTTCTTTGGTATTCTATGAATATTTGTCTAAAACCAGATTCCAGGATAGCTTCTAAATATGCTCTTAAAAAATTCCCTAGTAGAGTCACTAATTTGTTAGGGTTTTTACTTGCACGGCCTCTGAAGGATGCTTGAATACTTAGACAACTCTATGACTCCCAATGCCTTTCTACATTCTGACTCAAGCAAGAGAAAAACTCTAATTGATGAGGTTTTTCATAACACTGGGGATACCTATTATCACCTCCTTCTTTTTGAGATCCATTGACTCAGGCAGGTTTTACCTATGACTGATTACAGTTTTGACAATATTTTAGAGTGGATTGTACTTTATGTGCTGAATGCTCTATTTTAAATGGACATGTATATAACAATACAGATGACTATGACTATTCTGAGAAAAAGCTTAGCAATCCAAATCAATATATTAATGATAGCGGACAACAACATAACTAGGAATTGCATTCTTCCTTCCTTTTATAACTCTTATGAATCTAGGAGGAATAACCTATTTGATTTTATCTTTAAGAAATCAACAAATTTCAACTATGATCCTCAAGAGCACAATTGATTCTACAAAATATTCTGAAAGTGATTGTTTTAAATAGTTTTTGAATGCTTGGATGATGATGAATCACTTGACAAATTCTAGACCAATGCCTATCCTTGGGCAATAGAGTCAAAAGATATAAATCCATAGAGATATATAAACAACAATATTGTAGGATGTCTTACAACCTACATACAACTCAGATAAAGTGCCTTGCAAACTATCATGTCACTTCTACAATATTGTATCAAATCCTCAATCACTGCAGTACTCTTTGAAACTACTCACAAAGTTTAATTCTCCCCTTAGAAGAAACTTGCAAATAATTAGATAGCTACCTAATAGCCAATATGTTTAACATGCCTTACAAATTAAACATAAAAGAGTGCATACAATAAGTGAATAGACAACAACAATGTAGAATAAAGTTGCATTGTATTTTTATTCATATATTCTACTTCAAGTACATATAAAGGCTAAAAGCTCAAAAAACACAAACTGAAATCTAAAAGTTTGTCTTACAATTATATTTCATCATCAATCAATTACAATTTTGGTCCTATATATAGGTCCTTAACCATCTTGGAATCCTTTATTTTAGGATGCAACAAGCTTCAGATGGTTTAAGGAACCTAACCCTAAAAGTACATAAAAGAGAAAAGAAAAGAATGAAGAAGCGGTGGGAGGACAAAAATAGAGGATAAAAATCTGATACTCTTTGTCCTTTCTAGAATCTAGCGCCTTTGTCTGACAATGTTTAGGATAGCTTTTGGTATTTGCAGAAAGACTAAGTGACCGCCATTATAGACTAACTTACACTTATCTCCATAAATAGCTAACCTCCCTGTGCTCAATGATCAGGCGCCAAGTGTTCCCCTCTACTCTTCATCAAGGACTTCCTCTTCAATTTCAGGCTTCTTCTTCTTGGGCCTAGTCATCAGGTCCCATGCTATCACGTCATCATCTATAGGCCACTTGAATTTTTGAGTGTTCTGTACCTGTGCCTTTTTCCTTTCCCACCTAACATTAGTGATGCTTTTAATGTCCACTAGAAATTTATTGATGTCAATTTCATCTTTGAAAGCCTCATCCAAAATCTTAATAAAGCCTTCTAAATCCAAATCAAATCCTGAAATGAATGATTCATTACTAGGCATCTTGCTGTCAAATTCATTCTTTCAAGCCTCTAAGGCCTTTACCTGATCATCTTCTCCTTTAAGGGGAGGAACAAATCTATTGAAATATGAAGAAAAAAAAGGCTCAATTTAGCCTCAACTTGGTTCAACTTGCCTTTGAAGAATGACAAGGCCACATTAACCCTTTTAACCTCATCTACTACTTCTGTCACCACCTCAGGTAAATCTAACCTTAGGGGCTGCAAAAAGGAAAGTTTCTCAAATAGTTGCACCCTAGGAGACCAATTAAAAAAATAAGGGTTTAGAGTAGAAATGTACCCTATTGTCTCTATGTGTAGGGTGGGAAACTTATTATATGCATTAAGGATGACATCTGTCTTATCCTTCAATATGTCAATCATGTGTTGTAAAATGCACCTAAATGCATTTAAGGCTATTTCATTTTTCTTCTCTCCCATGTCATCCTTCTCAACCACCTCTTCTAATTTTGCTTTCTCCTTAATTTTCAAAGGCTATTGTGAAGGCACGTACACCACTGTAGGTTTCTTTTCTAATTGCTTCATTAACTCAGTGATCACCTAGTTCTGTTGGTGTATCTAGATATGGCACATCTCCCAGTCTTTGGCCAAGGCACTGGTCTCTTCTACAAAGATGCTACACTTATCAGAAAATTTCTTGGTTTTGTCTTCATTTAAGTGTGCCCAATGAGTCATAATCTGGGAAATCTCCAAATCCCCTATATTCTGTACTGACCAGACCATCTGATTTCCCACCATATTCTCCTGGATGTTTACAAATTGGCGTTTCTGATCTTTTGGGAAAAGGCTCCACATGGAAAAAGCTTGAGACTTTGGGCTATACCCAAAACCCTTTATCATGTCTCCCATTTGTACTTCACTTGCCATTTTCAATTTTGGCTACTTCCTTATCTGATCAATGATAAAAGCTAAGGCTAAATCCTAGCCCTCAACAAGCAATATGCCACTGTTTAACACCATCTGTCTGGCCTCATCTGGTGAGATATCCTCACTGTCAGGGTCATATGATTGTAAGTCTAATAGAGCCTCATTAGTGACTATTTCTTCTCCATCAATCTTTAGTTTAGCCCTTATTTTCTCCTTCTTATGCCACCTTAAAAAACCTTTAAATTCATTAGTCTTGATGAAACTATCATCACTTAAATTTTTTTGCTAATGTATTAATCTTTCATCAATACATGACTTGAGAGGCAACTCAATATTATCCTCTTCATCTAGTTGTTGCTTCTTTCCTTGTCTAATTAATTTTCTTAGGTTATGGTCATATAACCTATTCCCAGGAATGAGAACACTTACTTTATCCTTTCTCTTTTCCTACCTAACAGTTGAAGGTTGACCTATGTCAACTTTTTGCCTTTTGGCTGAAGGCTCCTCTACATCGTTTCGCTGGGAGACCTTTGTTAGGTCAATGATATGACCCTCTCCTCCTTGCAACTGTGGTGCCTCTACAACATCTTGTTGAGGCTGATCATATTGAGGTGGACGGGCATAATCACCATCACTACCACTTTCATATTGTGATTCTGAATGATCAGGCTCCTGAGCTCCTTTTTTATCTAGAACATTATCAATTTTATCACAAAACACATAGAAATTATCAATCATGGCTTTGATCCTATCAAAATAGGGAAAATCAGGGTAGAAGCCTCCAAAAGCCAACCCATTTCTTCTTATTTGCTTTTCAAGATTCAACAACTCCTAAATCCTTGCTCTCCTTGTTCTGATCTCATCTTCATCAAGAAGGTTTCTTGATGCATCTTTTTCTATACACTCACAATGAAAATTTGAATTAGGGATTGTGGGGATCAAAAGCTTTCTGAATCCTACCATAAAACCCTTAGGATCAATATATCTATATGAAGCTGCCCCCATTCTGCAGCTCTTCGACCACTTGCTGACTATGTCAATGGCACCTTTGCCAATAGTAAAATTAAAGATCTTAAACTTTCTAGGGGTTAAGGTCCCCTTCTTGTGTGGTGCAAAATGCTCATTATTTGTTAATAACAACTGCCAGATGAATTCCATGGCAGCAACTCTTAATGGCATATGGTAGGGAAAGATATGGGGTGGATGTATACATCCATATACCCTGATCATGGTAAATTTCTCTTCAAGAAAGAAGTCTCCCCAGTTATGATCTCCCTCCCATTTGTCTACATAATCACAAGGCCTCAATATTTGTAGCACCTTGATTGGGAGCCTAGTCTTGCTGATGCCTATGCTCTACATTATTGGATATACAATCCAGTTCTCAAATGCATAGTAGTCACAATCTTTAGATGTATAGTTCCAAATCCTAACCCAAAATTGAATGGGATTAGGCCTATCCTGGAAAATCCTCTAAGGATCCAAGTTTTTAACATCTATGATCCTGAAATTAAAATATAAAAGAGATGCATGAGGATGGAATAATGGAAGAACCTAGGTTCTTTCTCCTTGGGATCCTTCATCTTCTTCTGTGTTGCTACAAAACCTTCATGCATCCTATCAATGATGTATTGTATGTAATCATAGCTGGTGCTAGAATGCACCTCTTGTAAGTCTAGCACCATCATCAAAACTCTAGTGTTTATCTTCTCAACTCCTCCATCTATCGCTAGCACTCTACACATGACATAGGCGATATACTTAATATAGAAATGCAGGTCCTTGAAGCAATAGGGTGTTGTCCTAGGTATAGGAGTAAGATGGTTCCTAACCTCCTTATGCATATGTTTCTGTAATTGACCCCTAGCAATACTAGGTTTTAACCTATACCTCTCCTCTTGCTTAGTAATATTGATTTTTGTGGACATAGTACTGTATAAGCCAAAGGCTTGCATAAATGAGTTTCTGTTCAAAATAAGTAGGGCAGTGCCATCATTTTTCTTAATTGTTTTAGATAGGAAATCATAGTGACTGGCAAGACCTAAGAACAAGTCTACATCTATATAGACATCAGGGATAATTAACCTAGCTAGACCACAAGTCCAAGGGTTTGATATTGCAATAGCCTTATAAAAATTGTTATAGAAGTAGTTGAAAAGAGAAAAACCTGTAGATCCTAGAGTGTGAGCATCTCTGATCTCATAGTAATCATCTATAAGCACATTTAAATTTTCCCTTTTGTTTTGTGTAGAACCTGGCAGCAATTTCAGGAATTCATCAGAATAATTCCTCTTCCCTTTAGCATCATCATCTATCTCGTCGCTTCTCCCACTGGTAGAAGCCACACCGACTACTCTACTCATCTTTTCTTTGTTTCAATGCTCTTTTATTTACCGATATTGAAGAAAATCTTCTCTCAAGACTCACTTCTCTTCTCTATGCACTGTTCCCAGTAATTCAAAACTTGACAATCAATTGAGTACTCTGCAACTTAACCAATTTCTTCTTTCAGCAAACAGAAAACCTAGCACTTCTTCGCTCTGTAATTCTGAATGCAAGATAAATTAAAAATGAACCTTCAATCAACCTTTTATGGTAACTATTTCAAATACATGATTCATCATTTGAAAAATCATCAATTTTATCTTCAATTCAGCACGCTGTGAAATTAACTGAAAACCTAGTCATAGTTCATGAGTGTGACAGGAAATCAAATTCATATATGTGTATCTTCAGAAAAATGCTTATAAAATTCAAACAAGGTGACACGCCTCTATATGATTGGCTCTCTGTCAGACATCTTAGCTACCCTTTTCACACAGTAATCAATAGCCTAGATTGTCATTGGATGCCAAATCATTGATTGTTGTCATGTCAGCAACTGTCACCTTTTCGAAAATTTCATAATAAGTGACTATGTGACCGTGTATTATCTCCTTGTCACTGACCCAACTTCATAACCCTTAATTCTTCTGGAGACCAAGCGACTATGTTATTTTCTTTTCCTGGCTAACCATGGTTCATTTCTGGTGATTACGTGACTGAAGGAATCAAAGTCACTAGATGAAATACTTAACCCATAGTTTATTCAGAGACTCTATGACAGATAGTTATCTTAGTCTTTTACAGTTATCTCCAAGTCATTGAATGTTATCTTTCTTTACGAGACCTCGCAACTAACCTTGGTCGCTCAATCACTGATTACAAATTTTAGTTGACACTTATTTCAGAGACTACGTGACAAACATTGGCTTTTGGTTTTAATTCAGAGACTACACAAAAAACACTTATCTCCAAGTCGTGAGCACTTTTACCTTTAAGATCTTTTAATCAAAGACTTTTTTACCACTGTTGATCTTTCATCTTTGCATCCAATGACTCCGCCAAGTTGCTAAGTATTGTTTAATACCTTTATATCAATTTAGAGACTACGTGACAACAAAGCACTTTATACTCTTAATCTCTTAATCGCCAGATGACTTCATTCCTTTGGGAGACCACATGACTACCCCTTATCTTTTCACTTTGTGGACACTTGTCCCGTTTAACCATTTATCTCTGAATCGCTGAATAGACACTGACTTAGCATCTTAATCCAATGACCATCTGACTGTGTTTCATTCCAAACTGCATGCAGTTTGTCACAAAGTCTGAGCATCTTTCACTTAACTATCATCTCTTTTGGAGACT
Source organism: Thuja plicata (assembly GCA_018584345.1). NCBI lineage: Eukaryota > Viridiplantae > Streptophyta > Pinopsida > Cupressales > Cupressaceae > Thuja > Thuja plicata. The sequence continues at coordinate 9,331,640 of MU224951.1, read as the reverse complement.
ATGTGACATGAAATTTTAACACCTTTCTTAACTGCAAGCCAATTCAGAGACTACGTGACTAGTACAATCGCTAAGTCTCATAAACATTTACTAACTACTGGATCATTAATGCGACACTGTGACTCATCTATGGGCCCTTTTGCTAATTGCTGACGTGTTTCTTTAATTAGATACTTGACAACTGAAGGGCTCCGCCAAGTCTCATAAAAACATAAGAAATATTCTGTTTCATTGAGAGACATCCCGACAATAGTTAATCGCCAAGTCTTGAAACAAAAAGGAATACACTGTTAGGATCACGTGACTAGGCAACTAAGATAAAAGACACATGACTTAAGTTGTTTCAAAAAGGCAATGCCAAAATAGAAATATGATGAACACTTTAGGGTTTTTCTCATTTTGGCTTAGAGCAGGACCTAGGGTTTTGAGGTTTTGCATTTTCATATGGATTTTGACCTAAAGACCCTAAAAATTTCAAAAGGGATATTTCAAGGATGAGAGACTTCTGACCTTAGGAAGGAAAAGGGCATGAGGATCAGAATATTTTAGGGAAACGGACCAAAGCCAGGAATACAACCAACAGGGACACTGCATTTGCGTCCACCTTACAACTTCATAAACAAATTTTGGATAAGTATAACTTGACCCCACCTGCAATCATGGATAAAAACAAGGGGGAATCTGACAGGACTAATAGGGATATAGAAAAAGAAGGTCAGTACAGGTATCAATGTAAATATTTATTTTTAGAAGGCATGTATACTATGTAAACTTTTGTATGTAGTATGGTGTATATTCCTAGGGGGAGTACATTGTGTACTTAGGTAACATTTTGGATGGAAAGAATCAAAAGAAATGATAAGTGTGTTTTTGCCACTAATATCAAAGGGGGAGATTGTTAATACCTAAGTTTTGTTGATGATTAGTGACCAACACTTAGTCATTTACTTAGGAAGTTTTAGTTGGTTATCACTATGGACGAGATAAACATTCAAGGCTGAGCAACATTGCCGAGCAAGTTTTAGGTTGCTGAGTTACATCATGCCGAGCTGAGTAGAATATTAAGTGTCGAGCGACATAGATGTTAAGTGCCAAGAAGAACAGTTTTTGTATACATGTCAGGATTGATTCAAACTTTGATGTAAAATGTTTAGGCTGACTTGTATGGGATTTGGGTCGACATATGTATGCATTTAATATTTGTCTACTGAGTTAATTATGAATTTAATTATTTTATACTATGCATGGCATGAATCCAATCAGGAAATTAGAATGCCTTGGGGGCATAAATAATAGATCTTGATCATTGATCTAGATCTACTTTCTAGATTTGTAAAGACATATAAGATTGCTTCTAACCCTAAAAAGATATACACGGAGAGAGATACAATGTGAGAGAGAAGGGTTGTTGTGTTCATAAAAGATGAACAATGAGTTATTTTGAGATGAAGCTTAGATCAAGTAGAATGACAGAGCAGTGAAAAGAAGAGTAAAAGACATATCAGATTGTGAGATCACAGAAGGTATTGGAAAGAGCAGATCCATCATCAACATATGAGTGTATAATGAAGGATCACTACTTGAAACATTCTAACAAGTGTGTCAGGTGAAATCTCTTAACAGAGTGGTTCTAGTAGACCATTTTTAAATCTCTTAGCCAAGTTCTTACTTTACTGTAAGTTGAAATCCTTTGACAAGGTAAATTGTAATTATCTTTAGTTCATAACCAAACAGACCTTTAACCATGTAGATTGCATTTTTTAATCAAACTCCTGTAGCCCTAACAGGCACACTTGATTGCTACAGTAGTGAAGATTTTGTGGGTGTCATCCCCACCCCAGTTTTGCCTATTTGGGTTTCTGGGTTACCAAAATTTTGTGTTATGAGTTATATATTTCATGCTGTGGATACTATCAGATGTTAGGTTAAATTCATATATGTATGAATGTGGATCAATTTTTTTTAAGTGGTTAAGTTTTAAGATCTGATTCACCCCCCGTCTCAGTATCTTGCTTTCCCATTATTGTACTTCCAACACCCTCCTCATGGAAATTTAAAAATTAACACTAATTTCTCATCTTGGGAGAATTCTAGGCATGCTCGCATTGGGGTAGTTGGTCGATATAGTGCTGGTGATGTTCAGTTTATTTTTTGTATTTACAAGGGCCTTCATACTATTAATTTAATGGAGGCTCTTGTCATTTTGTATATTGTTGAGCATTGTTGTGCTCTTGGTTGGCATAGGATTATTTGTTAGTCTGAATCTCAGGTGGTGGTGACTTTCCTAACTAGGCAAGATATTGAAGATATTATTTGACACTTATATATGGTTATCAGGCAAATTCTCCAGTTGTATAGCTCCTTCAAAACTGTTACTTTTACACACATTCTTAGGGAGTGGAATGGTGTTGCAAATTGTTTGGCCAAATGGGCTTTAGATCAAAAATAGGTATGAAATTTAGTAGATAAGGGGCAATTTCCCCTTGATATGTCTCATATGTTAGTTCAATTAGTGACTAGTGATAGGGATCCATTTGTTTTGTATCTCTTTTGTGATTAAAATAAGTTTTTACCCCTCTTTTACTCTATGTTTCAAAATAATAATTAAATTTATTCCACTAATTTATTTAAACATACAATATTTTTCTATATTTAATATGTATTATTCATTAAATTAATAAAAACCTATGCATTCTTTTTAATTTTATGTGCTTTCGTTTCCAATGATTCTTAACATGTTAATGAATGGGCTTGGAAGTTGGATCTATCATCCGTTGATTAATGAATACATGAGTTAAATGATGGTTGCGATGATTGTTTAAGAGGTCCATATTTCCTATCTATTTCCTTTTTAGAATAATGGGAACTAACATATTTCACTAGTGTGCTAATACCCTCTTGTGTAAACTATTTCTTAAGGAACTATGAGTGTCTTGATGATCCTTGTGATTTTTAATTCTTAATGGATGCAAATAAATACTAAGTGTATGAGTGGTCAAGATGATAAATTAGAGTTGAACTACATGTTGTCCTCTTAGGATAATGCTACAGATGATATTGATGATGTAATGTGGCACCTTCATGCATATTTATTATACTATGTCAAATGGTAGGTGTTGTTTCAATGCGGTTGGAAAAGTGAAGTGTTTTGATTCAAATAAGTGTGTACTAACCTATCTCAATGTGAGTTGTGAAACTTAAGAAAAAGGAACCTCAATGGTAAGGGTTACTTGAAAAGAAAAGGATGTGTCTCTCTCCATCACTCCTTTTCTTGGTTTAAATAATTATTTGGCCAGGACTTACATGATCAATTTATATCATAAATTTTATGCATGAGCAAGTGTAAAAGTAGGATAAACGCATGAGTTAATTTAGAGCCTTTATAAATTAAGATGATTTATTTTGTGTGTAATAATTAAAAGTATAGTAAGCTAGATGCATTACTTAGAGTTAAAGAATTTAATCATGTCTTTTTTGAGCTGGGAACCATTGCTTCACCTTAATTTAGTAAGCATAAAAATATGTCATTGGGATAGAATGTAAATGTGTCTAATCTAGTAAATATGATAAGCAAGTTAAGTGAATGTCTTCCTTAATTGTAAGTTTAAATTTTCATTTGTATTCAATGAATAATAGTATAACATGGTGTTGCATATACATATGTTCTCCCTTGTGAATGTGATAAAACCAATGTCAGTGTGTGTGATGAGTATTCTATTTGATCTTCTTGGGTGTGATGATGGTTCCTACTTGTATTTGTTTGTAACTGAATCTAAGAAATCTTATATTTGGGTGTGAAATAAATGACATGTGTAAGCATTGGAATTGTTAATTTAATTTCATGTCCTCTTGTGGTTTCGTGATCTTGTGTGTGGAATTGATTCATATCATGCTAGCTTGCATGCATTAAGGCACTTGCATGGCTCTTATGGAACCTCACCGGTTGTGGATCTAGAAATGTGCTTGTATGACAAGTCAATATTGTAGTAAAAGTGTGGTCATTATGATGTATGTGGATGGTGTGCAGTGTTAAAACTTTGGGTACCAAGTGAATGGAAACTTAATCATGATTTGGGCTTATGTGTAACCAGTTGGGTTCTTATGCATTATGGGTGGCTTTTGTGTTATAAGAGCATGGTTTTGGTAATGTTGGATTTATGCTATGGTTGGATTTACTTGGGGTATCGTATTGGCATTTATGATTATTTTAGTATTAGGTCTCCTCAGACATTGGAAAGCTTATATGTTTTCCTTCTTGTATACTCATGGATCCTTGCATGGATGGAAGCTATTATCAGTTGCCAAGGATTGTGCAAACAACATGCCATGCTAATTTATGGATTTAAAATATTGTATCTTGCTATTGGATTTGCTGATAATTTTCCATGCCTATTCATTTATTGGAATACCTCTTATTATTTCCTTGTGGGTGTGTCAGACCCACCTCCCTTAGACCATTGCCTTCTACTAGGTGTATGGATCTCTTCTCCTATATTACTCTCAGGATTGTTCCTATAGTAATACCTAGTATTTCTTTGTCAAATCATTGCAAATCTGACAAAAAAATTTCAAAATTTCAATATGCATGTACCAACAAATGGAATGCACAAATCATAGAGTACAGAGTTGCCATCCATAGCAAGTATGGGAAACTTTTCACAAAATGATCAAGAAATGGAACAACAAAAAATTATTTGTTGTGAACTTTAAAACCCTATTGCTAAAATCCACTTCTCCCCAGCAGAGTCGCCATTCTGTTAGAGATTTTTCTTGCAGAACCTTAATACAATATTTATTATTGATTCTATGATTCCCATCTCTTGATTCAACAAAGAAAAATTCTAACTAACAACGATTTAATCCCTCTTCACTTTGAGCTCCACAAACTCAGGCGAGTGTACCTCTTAATGACTTACTGCTTCTCAATAAATCATACAGTGGATTAGTTTATCACAATGATTTGCTAATGGCTTTTACTACAACTATTGACAACAAGTCCTGTAGATGCTAACAACTAATCTTATGCAGAGCTTTACAAGCCAAACAATGCATTTGACAAGAGAAAATATTAATGCAATAAGGACTCTCATCCTCCTTCTCTTCGAGCTTCAAGATCGAGCAGGTGTACCTAAGGATTCAATTCTTCAAGGAATCAACAATAATGTCTATACTCTTCAATACATATCATATACATCTATGTTCTTCAACAAGAAAATAAAATATTATTTAGAATTAAGGATTGATGATGATAACTGCTTCACCACTACATACCAGTACCTAATCCAGAATAAGAGTCAAAATAATATATATTCACAAAAACCTTTTAATGATAACTCACTTAGAATCCAAATAAAATGCCTTATAGATCATCTTCTCATTCCCATACCCATGTATCAAATTCCTATGAAAATATTGAACCCTCTGAAACTACCCTAAAGAATTACCCCTCCCTTGGAAGAAACTTAAGAATAATCTCATAATTTACCTTGTAAACAATATATTGAAACTTTCCTTACAAACTCAATACACAAAAATTCAAATATAAACACATGAAGACATCAAAGATATGTAAAAGGAATCCCGCTATATTTTATTAAAATTTCTCTGTTTCAATACATTCACAATGACAAAATTTTAAAACCAGACAAAATTCAGAAAACTACTTCGCGGTTGTAAATTCACCATCCTTAACAATTACATTCAACTTTCTATTTATAGTATACAATAGCCATCTTGGAATCCTAGAAGAAACATGATGCAACAAGCTTTGGATGGCTAGGAAAAGAAAAAAGCACTAGAAGACAAAAATAGTTACAATCTTTAGTTAGTGGAGGAGGAATACTTGAGTAGCTCCTTTGCAATCATTCTGAATCTTTTACAGTTGGCACCTTTGTGCACAGATATTCAAGGTAACTTCTAAAAGTTTTTGTGAGAGATAGTGACCTCCAATATAAGCTAACATACACTATTCTTTATGATAATTACCCTCCTTGTGCTCGTTGATCAGGTGCCAAGTGTTATTTATTCTTCATCTATTTCCTCCAAGTCTATTGTTGTTTTCTTTTTATTCTTGGGCTTGGTACTTCTATCCCATAGTGTAACCTCCTCTTCTGTAGGCTAGTTGAAACTCTTGATGCCTTACAACTTCTTTAGTTGTCTCTCCCACCTGGCATTAGTGATAGCCCTTGTATCTGCAACAAACTTAACAAAGTCTATTTCAGCTTTAAACATTTCATCCAAGGCTTTGTTATACTTGTCCATATCCAAAACATTGTCCTATGTTAGGAAGGACTCCTTCTGTGGTAGAAAACTGTCAAATTCTCCTCTTGATTCCTCCACACCTTTCACTTCATCATTCTCTTTACTGATGGGAGGGATGAATTTTTTGAAGTCATGACCAAACATAACTATCCTTGATTGTACTTGATTAGCCTTCCCTTTGAAAAAGCACAAGGATATACCAATTTTCTCTATCTTTTCTCCAACTAGGAAGATCTACCCTATTGGGTTGGAATGCTTCTAGCCTCTCAAATAAAGATCCCCTGCCAGACCACACACTGAAAAGTGGATCCAAAGATTCTATTGAAACCTTTACCTCCTTTTCAATATTAGGCAACCTTATGTATGCCTTATGAACTGCATCTATCTTTCCTTTTATTATCTCAACTCTATGCTGCAAGATATTCAACAAGGAAGAAAGAGAAAATTATTCCTATCCTTGTCAACTGTCTCAATTTCTTGTGTAGGCTCCTCTATAACATCACACTGGACAATTTCTACTTCTTGAACTAGAGGAGGAAGATCCTTGGAGGCCTCTTCCAACTTTACCTTTAGTTCCTCCAACTGCTCCTCTAATGCCTCGATCTTCATCAGAACTTTCTCCCTATCCTTTGCCAAGGAAATTATTTCATTAAAGATCCTTCCATATCTCTATGAAAGCTGTTCTATTTTTGCCTCATTCAAATGGGCAAACTGGGTAACAACTTTTGAGATCTCCAAATTTTAGGTGTTCTAGACTGTCCAAATGATCTCATCCCTGTCCATCTTTTCTTCTACATTGATTAAGGATGGATTTTGTGTTCTTGGGGCCAAGGACCAAATGGAAAGGGTTTGGGATCTAGGATCATATCCATAGCCTCTTATCATATCTCCTATTTGAGTTTCAGAGGATAATTGAGCCTCTGGTTGTCTCCTGATCTAATCTATGAAAAAAGATGAGGCTAAGTCCCACCCTAGCACAAGTAACATACCACTTGATTTTACCAATTTCCTAGCTTCCTCAGCTATGATGGTCTTAGAATCAGGGTCATAGGACTTCAAATCCTACAAGGATTCATCTCCCAGTATAGCACCCTCTGTTAATTGCAATTGAGTTCCCACCTCTTTCTGCTTTCTCCATATGAGAAAGTTCTTAAACTCGCCACTCTTGATGAAAACATCATCACATAGTAGCTCTTCTTGGTAAATCTTCCTTTCATCTTTACACAATTGGAGGGGCAATTAAACTTCCTCCTGAATCTCCTTTTCCTTTTTATTTCCTTCTCTTATGCTCTTTCTTAATTGGTGATGGTAATTTTGACCACCAGTCAGCAAAGGGAATACTTTGTCTTTTTTCTTGCCATGTGCTTCTTTCTAAGATGGTCCTCCTTATTCTATCCTCTTCTTCTTTCTTGGTGGCTCACTTATTGCCTCTGTATCAGGAGCCTCTGGGATCTATTCAAAACTAGGTGGTTCACTCATCTGAGGAGGGCTATGCTTCTCAAGAGCCTCTGCACTATCTTCTTCATACTCAGAAGATGAGTATTGTTTAGGCACCTTTTGCTTCTCCTCTAATTGACTTTCCAATTGATTGTACAAAATGCATATGAATCAGTCATTCTGGTAACCCTAGTCATGTAAGGAAATCCCAGGAAAAAACCTCCAAATGGAATCCCTACCTTTTTCATTTGCTTCTCCAAGTCCACTAGGTCCAAATATTTTCCTTCTTTCTGCTCAACTTCTTTCTCATCAAGAACATTTTTTGATGACATCCTCTTCATCACATCTTTCATGTTCTCAGATGTTGGTAACACTTGGGGTTAACAATTTCTTGGCACTCTTAATGAAACCCTAAGGGTCTACATACCTATATTGGTGCATGCTCATCTTTTATTGTCCCAACCATTTGTTTATTCCCTCTAAATCCTTCTTCCCAACAAAAAAATCAGAGATACTAAACTGCCTTGGTGTGAATGTACCCTTCCAGTGAGGAGTCAAATGCTCCTTATCTGTCCATACTAGTTTGCAAATGAAATCAATTATTGCAACCCTTGGAGGAACATACTTTGGAAGCACATGTGGGGGATGAGGACACCCATACACCCTAATTAATGTGTAGGTCTTTTCCAGATAGAATTCTCCCCAGTTATGATCTCCAAGCCATTCATCAACATATTCACAAGGCCTTAGAAGCCTTAGAACCTTGACAGATAACCTGACTATATTTGTACCAAGAAAATTTAAAATTGGATGCACAATCCAATTTTAGAAACCTCATGCTCATTTGATGTATAATTATAGACCCTAATCCAAAATAGCACAGGGTTCGGCTGACCATTTATGTGTGTCCTTGGTCTCAATATATTGGTGTCCATATCACTTACATTGTGGAAAATAATCAAGTGCATCACTAGAGACTAATGCATAAAATGAGGTTTTTTTCCCTTCTAAATACTCACAAGACCCTCATGCATCTGGTCAATAACATATTGAATGTAATCAAAATTAGTGTTCAAATGAGAATTCTAGATGCCTAGGATGATCATCAACAAATCTGTAGGCATTCTATTAGCCTCTCCATCATTGCCTAACACTCTACACAGTCTATATGCTAGATAATTCATGTAGAAATGTAGGTCTTTGAATTCATAAGGTACATTCTTAGCACCGAGTAATGAGGCTATATACTTCCCTAACCTAGGCATATGATTAAGGATCAAATTCTTAACTAGATTTACTTCCTTCTTATACTTTTCCTTTTATTTTCTCAAATCAATCTCTATGGAAGAAGGTTGATAGATACCAAAAGCTTTGATGAAAGAATCCCTATCTAAGGTAACTATGGTTGTTTGATCCTTCTTTCTGATAGTTTTAGAGACTATATCATATTTCCTATCCAACTCTACCAGCAAATCCACATCTAGGAAAACACCTGGGACTATCAATTTTGCTAGGCCTAGTGTCTAGGGATTGAAAACAGGGATTTTCCTAGTTCCATTACTGTAAAAGTAATTGAATAAATGATTCCCAAAAAACCCTTGAGTGATAGGGTCCCTACAACTAGACATGTAATTGGAGAAGAATTCATCACTAACCTTTTTATTTTGATTTGATCCTAGGGGCAAGGTGATGAATTCTTCTGAATAGTTTCTCTTCACCTTCTATTCCTCCCCTTTATCCTTGCTTCCTTCACTAGATGAGGCTTCACTGGATTCCAATTGACTCATGTTTTCTATTTTCTTTACTTATCTCTCTTTGAACAAGCTCTTCACAAATCTCTAAAACTTCTAAATTTGTTTCTCTGCCCTTCTGAAAATCTTGATAAGCAGAATACACAAGTGCTGAGTCTATTTATCATTGAGCAATTGATGTAACAATCTAGTTGATAACTCTGAATGTCATTGTTCTATGACACTGACATTCACTCTACATGTATCGAATTCAATTCTGTGCTAGCCATGGTGTATGAAGTTGACAAGTAATTGAATTTGAAAAGAGAGCTGGAAAAAGCCATGATTACTTTTTGCTTTTAAAACCTTATAAAATGTTAAAAAACCCTAGAAAAGAGTTGATTGGCTTGATTTTATTTCTTTTTCATAGCTCAAAAAAGTACTGTACTTTGTCAGGATCTCCTATCTTTCTCAACTTTGGTAATTCATTTCATTTTCTAGAAATGGCATGACAGTAAGCTTCTCAAAATTTCATTATGCTCTTCTTGACTATGGTTTACTTGGAGATTTAGAGATAAGGATTTTCTCCTAGTCACTGAACACTTTATTAACTTCAAGGTTTATCTCGATACCTGGCGACTGAGAAATCTCTTAATCTCTGAATGCTTTCAATGACCATGGTTAAGTTCTAGGATTGGGCGACTTACTATCTCTTGATCTCTGAATTTTTTCCTTCTAACTACCAAGATCAAGAGATTCAGGGCCTTAGTTATCTCTTGATTGGTGAATGTTTGTACACTAACTGTCAGGATTATGAGATCTAGCACCTTAGCTATCTCTTGATCTCATAATATTTCATACCATGTTGATTAAATTGAGAGACTTAGTGCACACCGCTCATCTGAATCTTGATTTATGGTTCATATTTAGTCTCATCATTCTTGACTTGAATTAGGTCCCCTTTGGTTCTATTCAGAGACTTAGCGGCAATAGGCATCTCTAAATCGCTGAATGTAACTTAACTTGACTTTACTCGACCCAATTTTGATCTCAAGATTCAGAGATAAGGAAATCTCTATGTCTCTAAATGATTTTCTTGACTTGGGTTAAATCACAAGATCAAGTGACAACCCTAGATCTTTCACCGCATCAATGGCCCACTTTTAATCTCATTTGACTTATCTTAATTGAGGTTCCATTATGAGATTCAGCGCCAAGGCAAAATGATAAGTCACTGAATACTTGACCTAACTTTGATTTTGTTCTGAGATTTACTGCCAACCACACATTTGAGACAAGATCAATGGTCCTCGCTAGATCATAGAACACTTTTCTTAACCCCAAGCTTATTTGGAGATTGGGTGACAAGGCTTTATCTCGTGATCTCTTAATGCTTCCTTTAACCCTTATTTGATTTTGAGATCAAGAGATAACATAATCATCGAGTCATTGAATAAAAGTCTTGAATCTACTTTCATCAAGTGATTCAGGGCCAGCCGCTCATCATGAGTTTACATCGATGATCCATGCTTAATCTTGCAAAACTTCATCTAACCCTAGGTTTGTTCCAAGATCAAGAGATAACATAATCTTGTGATCTATGAATAAGATTCTTAACCATAATTTAGTCTGGAGATTCAGAGATAAAGATAATCTCTGAATCATTGAATGATTTCTTAACTCTAGGTTGTGCTATGAGACTTAGCACCAACCACCCATCTTGTTAGCCTTGTGGACATGTGTCAACATATAATCAAACTCAATCTTGTCTCTCCTGATCACTGAATTCTTTCTGTTTGGCTTTATTTATCTGGAGATTTGATGATAGCCAAAAATCTGAGATCTAATCAATGGTCAACACTTAATTTCTTAATATTTAACTTAACTCAACTCATATTCAAAGATTCAGCACCAACACAATTCTCATGATCTCTGAATGTCTTACTTAACCATGGTCTCTTTAAGAGATTCAGAGATAAAAGATCTCTCCAAGTTGCTAAATGTTTTCTTAACCTCGGCTTAACTCATAATATTTAGCGATAGCCTTTGATCTTCATCAGTGTTGATGGTCTGTGCTTAATCTCCAGATTTCAAAGGACAACCATTTCTTTACGAGATTTGGTGACTAACATCAGTTGTTAAGTCTTAAAATTTATTGCTTGATCTCTGAATGTTATCAACTTGACCACGATCTTCTCGAGATTCAGAGATAAGCTTGTCACTGAATCGCTGAATGTTTTCAACTAACCGCCAATTTTCTAGAGACTTAGAGATAACTGTTTCATTGGGTTGCTGAATGAAAAGAATTAACTTCCAAGCTTTACGAGATTCAGAGACTTAAAAGACAAAAAAGACATGTGCATAAAGGTCAACTTGAAAACGTAAGACTTTAGGGCACGACTTGGCAATTTTAGGAGACAAAACCCTACCAAAGGCAAACAAGACCTAGGGTTTATAGCTTTCAGACATTTTCAGAGCAAAAATTCCTTGGGACACAGATATTTTTAGCAAAATTTTCAGGCACACTTGAAACTACTTCAATGTCGAGACACAATCACTGACACCAAGTGTCAAAATTTTAATACAACTTAGAAAACCTAAAATAGACCCAACAAGATCATTGCATTCACTCGACACTTGAGCCTCCTCGAGCCTATTGGATCATCTTCTTCTAATGTAAGAGAATATAGGCATAACATTCCTATTTTGTTCATGCAAGATAGTGAACACTATTTCCTTCTTTACAAAGTATAAACATAAATATCAAGATATAATCATAAATATGTGAGCATCAATCTATGAAATCAAATTCATTATCTCAAATCAAAACATGGTACAACTATGGTACATGATCTTACAAGAAAATAGAGCACAAGCCCCACTACCTCTGTTTAGCACTATGTCCTCAAGGCCTTAGATCTAGGCCCTCAAAAAATGATAGTTGTGGTTGCTACATAATTGATACAAAATAGTCGTGGGAGCCATGTTAAAACCTATTCTTATGGTTGTGGGATCCATTTAAAACCCAATGTAAAGGTTTTTGGGTATTTTCGAAAACCTGATGCTCAGGTTAAGGGAGCCTAGAAAAACCCTTGGTTTGTGATTCTTCCAGCAAGTGTTTATTGTTATGTTTGATTACTAGTTAAAGTGAAGGTTGTGAGAGCCTTGTTAAACCCATGTATTTTTAGGTTATGGGTGCCCGATAAAACCCATGGTTTATTGTTATAAAGGTTAAGGGAGCCTCTGAAAACACTTCTCTTTGAGTTGTAAGGTGAAAGGTTAAACTTTATGAAGCTATTCATTTTTGTTGGGTTCCATATCCCTCAAAAAAATTTTGTTAAATTTTTTTGGGGCCCCTTCAAAACCTATTTTCCCTTAATCAAAAACTAATACAAAATTGTCCAATGGTCCTAAAAGCTAATTTTTGTACATGTGAAGGTTTTGTTTGTCCAACAAATATTTCTTACTCATAGAGTGATGTATAATACGATAATTCTCATAATTCTTGCACCAACTTCCTAGTAATACTAGCCACACCAAGCACTGTCTATCCAACCCCCTATGGATCTAGAAAATTTGGGGAGATCAATGAGTTTATTTGAAAGGGCCTGGACTAGCCCACAGTCAATTTCCTCACCCCATCTGTTGCAAACACAATGTTGTGTTCAATAGGATTAAATCTTCTTGGAGGAGATTTAGGAAATAAACTGGCTGACAATACTTGGTGGACTTTTCTTGCCATAATTGTTGTAGATGTTACCATAGAGGCCATTTATAGAGTTGCTTGTTGTTGTGGGGACCGATCTTTTTCTTATCTAAAATTAGACAGAACCCTTATCCTAGCGACAGTGTTGAGAATGGTACTAGAAGGCTTATTGTGTTATTTGTTGCTTAAACAGATACTTCAAAATTATTATCTGGCTTCCAATATAGACAACACTGTTTGTCACACAGCATGCAAAAAAAGATTTAAATCGATGCTCATGGCCATCGTTGTCCTCGATGGCTTTCAGGCCACAACTATAATAACCACCGTCTTTTCCTTCTCCTGGTCTTACTACATTCCATGCGCTATATTTTATACAACATTGCTCTTGGCTTGCTTCCTCTTTCTCCTGAATTGGGTTGTAGGGAAATTCTTTCTGTTTCTTTTGAAATTCTTTCCAATTCTTGCGAAATTATTTTAGATTTTGGTCACGTTTGTGGACTATTGTAAAGGGCTGTATTATTGAGGAATCTTATACGCAGAAGCAACTATTTTTGCTATTTTTAACGCAGACTAGACCTATTGCGAAATTGTTTTGCATTCTTCATATGTTTGTGTGTAAATTATTATAAAGATTGAAGAAGCAATGCTGTGTTCTTGAGGAATATTGTACGCCCCTCTAGCTCCTTGTTACAAATTTGGTCAGTTCTCTCAGTTTTAGATTCTTATGTGTTTGTTAGCTATTGTATATTTGGCGGCAGCAATGCTGTAATTTGGAAGAATCTTATACAAAAAAAATTAGGTTGCCAATCGTAGTAATTCAAAATGTAATTAGTTTAGTCGGAGATTTTTGTATAACTGTTTGTATAAATATTTTGGACAAGCTTTTTTATTATATTGATTTAATTAAATTATTTATAAATTTGTGTTATAAAGTTGTCATAACAATACTCAAATATATTTTTTGGGTGATTTTATTTTTTAATTTTAAAATTGTTAATCTTAACTTATACATATATAAATGGTTTGATTTGTATAGTAATAAAGTTATTTTTTAACTTATTTGATTCTTAAAATTAAGTGTGGTGTTTACATCAATATCCATTACTTGTAGGTTGTTCATTTATAGTGTTGTAGAGATTTTGGGAATTTTTTTTGAAGCTATTTATTGAAAGATTGTTTGGTTTTCCAACTTCTTTTGGCCATCATACAGATTAGAAATCGTAGAATCTTATACAAAAAAAATCGGGTTGCCAATCGTACTAATTCAAAATGTAATTAGTTTAGGTGGTGATTTTTGTTTAACTGTATGTATAAATATTTTGGACAAGTTTTTTTATTATATTGATTTAATTAAATTGTTTATAAATTTGTGTTATGAAGTTGTCATAACAATACTCAAATATATTTTTTGGGTGATTTTATTTTTTAATTTTAAAATTGTTAATCTTAACTTATACATATATAAATGATTTGATATGTATAGTAATAAAATTATTTTTTAACTTATTTGATTATTAAAATTAAGTGTGGTGTTTAAATCAATATCCATTACTTGTAGGTTGTTCATTTATAGTGTTGTAGGGATTTTGGGGATTTTCTTTGAAGCTATTTATTGAAAGATTGTTTGGTCTTCCAACTTATTTTGGCCATCATACAGATTAGAAATCGTATAATCTTATACAAAGAAAATCAGGTTGCCAATCGTACTAATTCAAAATGTAATTAGTTTAGACAACAATTTTTGTATAATTGTTTGTATAAATATTTTGGACAATTTTTTTTATTATATTGTTTTAATTAAATTGTTTATAAATTTGTGTTATGAAGTTGTCATAACAATTCTCAAATATATTTTTTTGGTGATTTTATTTTTTAATTCTAAAATTGTTAATCTTAACTTATACATATATAAATGATTTGATTTGTATAGTAATAAAGTTATTTTTTAACTTATTTGATTCTTAAAATTAAGTTTGGGGTTTACATCAATATCCATTACTTGTAGGTTGTTCATTTATATTGTTGTAGGGATTTTAGAGATTTTCTTTGAAGCTAATTATTGAAAGATTGTTTGGTTTTCCAACTTATTTTGGCCATCATACATATTAGAAATTGTTGAATCTTATAAAAAGAAAATCGGTTTGCCAATCGTACTAATTCAAAATGTAATTAGTTTAGGCAGTGATTTTTGTATAACTATTTGTATAAATATTTTGGACAAGTCTTTTTATTATATTGATTTAATTAAATTGTTTATAAATTTGTGTTATGAAGTTGACATAACAATAATCAAATATATTTTTTGGGTGATTTTTTTTTTTAATTTTAAAATTGTTAATCTTAACTTATACATATATAAATGATTTGATTTGTATAGTAATAAAGTTATTTTTTAACTTATTTGATTCTTAAAATTAAGTGTGGTGTTTACATCAATATCCATTACTTGTAGGTTGTTCATTTATAGTGTTGTAGGGATTTTGGAAATTTTCTTTAAAGCTATTTATTGAAAGATTGTTTGGTTTTCAAACTTATTTTGGTCATCATACAGATTAGAAATCGTAGAATCTTATACAAAGAAAATCGGGTTGCCAATCATACTAATTCAAAATGTAATTAGTTTAGGCGGCAATTTTTGTATAACTGTTTGTATAAATATTTTGCACAAGTTTTTTTATTATATTGATTTAATTAAATTGTTTAAAAATTTATGTTATGAAGTTGTCATAACAATACTCAAATATATTTTTTGAGTGATTTTATTTTTTTATTTTAAAATTGTTAATCTTAACTTGTACATATATAAATGATTTGATTTGTATAGTAATAAAGTTATTTTTTAACTTATTTGATTCTTAAAATTAAGTGTGGTGTTTACATCAATATCCATTACTTGTAGGTTGTTCATTTATAGTGTTGTAG
>MU224951.1:9280585-9315531 GCA_018584345.1 Thuja plicata | reverse complement strand
AATGATTTGATTTGTATAGTAATAAAGTTATTTTTTAACTTATTTGATTCTTAAAATTAAGTGTGGTGTTTACATCAATATCCATTACTTGTAGGTTGTTCATTTATAGTGTTGTAGGGATTTTGGAGATTTTCTTTGAAGCTATTTATTGAAAAATTGTTTAGTTTTCCAACTTATTTTGGCCATCATACATATTAGAAATCGTAGAATCTTATACAAACAAAATCGGGTTGCCAATCGTACTAATTCAAAATGTAATTAGTTTAGGCGGTGATTTTTGTATAACTGTTTGTATAAATATTTTAGACAAAATTTTTTATTATATTGATTTAATTAAATTGTTTATCAATTTGTGTTATGAAGTTGTCATAACAATACTCAAATATATTTTTTGGGTGATTTTATTTTTTAATTTTAAAATTGTTAATCTTAACTTATACATATATAAATGATTTGATTTGTATAGTAATAAAGTTATTTTTTAACTTATTTGATTCCTAAAATTAAGTGTGGTGTTTACATCAATATCCATTATGTGTAGGTTGTTCATTTATAGTGTTGTAGAGATTTTAGGGATTTTCTTTGAAGCTATTTATTTAAAGATTGTTTGGTTTTTCAATTTATTTTGGCCATCATACAGATTAGAAATCGTAGATTCTTATACAAAGAAAATCGAGTTGTCAATCATACTAATTCAAAATGTAATTAGTTTAGGCGGTGGTTTTTGTATAAATATTTTGGACAAGTTTTCTTTTTATATTGATTTAATTAAATTATTTATAAATTTGTGCTATGAAGTTGTCATAACAATACTCAAATATATTTTTTGGGTGATTTTATTTTTTAATTTTAAAATTGTTAATCTTAACTTATACATATATAAATGATTTGATTTGTATAATAATAAAGTTATTTTTTAACTTATTTGGTTCTTAAAATTAAGTGTCGTGTTTACATCAATATCTATTACTTGTAGGTTGTTCATTTATAGTGTTGTAGGGATTTTGAGAATTTTCTTTGAAGCTATTTATTGAAAGATTCTTTGGTTTTCCAACTTATTTTGGCCATCATACAGATTAGAAATCGTAGAATCATATACAAAGAAAATCAGGTTGCCAATCGTACTACTTCAAAATGTAATTAGTTTAGGCGAGGATCTTTGTATAACTGTTTGTATAAATATTTTGGACAAGCTTTTTATTATATTGATTTAATTAAATTGTTTATAAATTTCTATTATGAAGTTGTCATAACAATACTCAACTATATTTTTTGAGTGATTTTATTTTTTAATTTTAAAATTGTTAATCTTAACTTATACATATATAAATGATTTGATTTGTATAGTAATAAAGTTATTTTTTAACTTATTTGATTCTTAAAATTAAATGTGGTGTTTACATCAATATCCATTACTTGTAGGTTTTTCATTTATAGTGTTGTAGGGATTTTAGAGATTTTCTTTGAAGCTATTTATTGAAAGATTGTTTGGTTTTCCAACTTATTTTGGCCATCATATAGATTAGAAATCATAGAATCTTATACAAAGAAAATTGGGTCACCAATCGTACCAATTCAAAATGTAATTAGTTTAGGCAGCTTTTTTTGTATAACTGTTTGTATAAATATTTTGGACAAGTTTTTTATTATATTGATTTAATTAAACTGTTTATAAATTTGTGTTATGAAGTTGTCATAACAATACTCAAATATATTTTTTGGGTGATTTTATTTTTTAATTTTAAAATTGTTAATCTTAACTTATACATATATAAATGATTTGATTTGTATAGTACTAAAGTTATTTTTTAACTTATTTGATTCCTAAAACTAAGTTTGGTGTTTACATGAATATCCATTACTTGTAGGTTTTTCATTTATAGTGTTGTAGAGATTTTGAAGATTTTCTTTGAAGTTATTTATTGAAAGATTGTTTGGTTTTCCAACTTATTTTGGCCATCATACAGATTAGAAATCGTAGAATATTATACAAGTAAAATTGGGTTGCCAATCGTACTAATTCAAAATGTAATTAGTTTTGGCGGCGATTTTTGTATATAAATATTTTGGACAAGTTTTTTTATTATATTGATTTAATTAAATTGTTTATAAATTTGTATTATGAAGTTGTCATAACAATACTCAAATATATTTTTTGGGTGATTTTATTTTTTAATTTTAAAATTGGTAATATTAACTTATAAATATATAAATGATTGGATTTATATAGTTATAAAGTTATTTTTTAACTTATTTGATTCTTAAACTTAAGTGTGATGTTTACATCAATATCCATTACTTGTAGGTTGTTCATTTATAGTGTTGTAGGGATTTTAGAGATTTTCTTTGAAGCTATTTATTGAAAGATTGTTTGGTTTTCCAACTTATTTTGGCCATCATACAGATTAGAAATCGTAGAATCTTATACAAATAAAATCGGGTTGTCAAGCATACTAATGTAAAAATTTTTGTATAAATATTTTGGAAAAGTTTTTTATTATATTGATTTAATTAAATTGTTTATAAATTTGTGTTATGAATTTGTCATATAGATACTCAAATATATTTTTTGGGTGATTTTATTTTTTAATTTTAAAATTGTTAATCTTAACATATACATATATAAATGATTTGATTTGTACAGTAATAAAGTTATTTTTTAACTTATTTTATTCTTAAAATTAAGTGTGGTGTTTACATCAATATCCATTACTTGTAGGTTGTTCATTTATAGTGTTGTAAGAATTTTGGAGATCTTCTTTGAAGCTATTTAGTGAAAGATTGTTTGGTTTTCCTGTTTAGTTTGGCCATCGTACAGATTAGAAATCATAGAATCTTATACAAAGAAAATCGGTTTGCTAATCGTACTAATTCAAAATGTAATTAGTTTAGGTGGCGATTTTTGTATAACTGTTTGTATAAATATTTTGGACAAGTTTTTTTATTATATTGATTTAATTAAATTGTTTATAAATTTGTGTTATGAATTTGTCATAACAATAATCAAATATATTTTTTGGGTGATTTTATTTTTTAATTTTAAAATTGTTAATCTTAAATTATACATATATAAATGATTTCATTTATATAGTAATAAAGTTATTTTTTAACTTATTTGATTCCTAAAATTAAGTTTGGTGTTTACATCAATATCCATTACTTGTAGCTTGTTCATTTATAGTGTTGTAGGGATTTTGGTGATTTTCTTTGAAGCTATTTATTAAAAGATTGTTTGGTTTTTTAGCTTATTTTGGCCATCATACAGATTAGAAATCATAGAATCTTATACAAAGAAAATCGGGTTGCCAATCGTACTAATTCAAAATGTAATTAGTTTAGGCGGCGATTTTTGTATAACTGTTTGTATAAATATTTTGGACAAGTTTTTTTATTATATTGATTTAATTAAATTGTTTATAGATTTGTGTTATGAAGTTGTCATAACAATACTGAAATATATTTTTTGGGTGATTTTATTTTTTAATTTTAAAATTGTTAATATTAACTTATACATATATAAATGATTTAATTTGTGTAGTAATAAAGTTATTTTTTAACTTATTTAATTCTTAAAATTAAGTGTGGTGTTTACATCAATATCCATTACTTGTAGGTTGTTCATTTATAGTGTTGTAGGGATTTTGCGGATTTTCTTTGAACCTATTTATTGAAAGATTGTTTGCTTTTCCAACTTATTTTGGCCATCATACAGATTAAAAATCGTAGAATCTTATACAAAAAAAATCTAGTTGTCGATTGTGCTAATTCAAAATGTAATTAGTTTAGGTGATGATTTTTGTATAACTGTTTGTATAAATATTTTGGACAATTTTTTTATTATATTGATTTATTTAAATTTTTTATAAATTTGTGTTATGAAGTTGTCATAACAATACTCAAATACATTTTTTTGGTATTTTATTTTTTAATTTTAAATTGTTAATCTTAACTTATACATATATAAATGATTTGATTTGTATAGTAATAAAGTTATTTTTTAACTTATTTGATTCCTAAAATTAAGTGTGGTGTTTACATCAATATCTATTACTTGTAGGTTGTTCATTTATAGTGTTGTAGGGATTTTAGAGATTTTTTTTTAATCTATTTATTGGAAGATTGTTTGGTTTTCCAACTTATTTTGGCCATCTTACAGATTAGAAATCGTAGAATCTTATAAGAAGAAAATTGGGTTGCCAATCGTACTAATTCAAAATTTAATTAGTTTAGGTGGCGATTTTTGTATAACTGTTTGTATAAATATTTTGGACAAGTTTTTTTATTATATTGATTTAATTAAATTGTTTATAAATTTGTGTTATGAAATTGTCATAACAATACTCAAATATATTTTTTGAGTGATTTAATTTTTTAATTATAAAATTGTTAATCTTAACTTATACATATATAAATGATTTGATTTGTATAGTAATAAAGTTAATTTTTAACTTATTTGATTCTTAAAATTAAGTGTGGTGTTTACATCAATATCCATTACTTGTAGGTTGTTCATTTATAGTGTTGTAGGGATTTTGGGGATTTTCTTTGAAGCTATTTATTGAAAGATTGTTTGGTTTTCCAGCTTATTTTGGCCATCGTACAGATTAGAAATCGTAGAATCTTATACAAAGAAAATTAGGTTGCCAATCATACTAATTCAAAATGTAATTAGTTTAGGTGGCGATTTTTGTATAACTGTTTGTATAAATATTTTTGACAAGTTTTTTTATTATATTGATTTAATTAAATTGTTTATAAATTTGTGTTATGAAGTTGTCATAACAATAATCAAATATATGTTTTGGGTGATTTTATTTTTTAATTTTAAAATTGTTAATCTTAACTTATACATATATAAATGATTTGATTTGTATAGTAATAAAGTTATTTTTTAACTTATTTGATTCTTTAAATTAAGTATGGTGTTTACATCAATATCCATTACTTGTAGGTTGTTCATTTATAGTGTTGTAGGGATTTTAGTGATTTTCTTTGAAGCTATTTATTGAAAGATTGTTTGGTTTTCCAACTTATTTTGGCCATCATACAGATTAAAAATCGTAGAATCTTATACAAAGAAAATTGGGGTGCCAATCGTACTAATTCAAAATGTAATTAGTTTAGGCAACAATTTTTGTATAACTGTTTGTTTAAATACTTTGCACAAGTTTTTTTATTATATTGATTTAATTAAATTGTTTATAAATTTGTGTTATGAAGTTGTCATAACAATACTCAAATATATTTTTTGGGTGATTTTATTTTTTAATTTTAAAATTGTTAATCTAAACTTATACATATATAAATGATTTGATTTGTATAGTAATAAAGTTTTTTTTTAACTTATTTGATTCTTAAAATTAAGTGTGGTGTTTACATCAATATTGTTGAGAAATATGTCTCAACCTTGCAAGCTTTTTTCAAGAAAATTACAGAATTTGTTTTTGGCAGTTTTCCACATGTTTATGCATTGGAAAAAGGTGTATGAATTGTCAAAATGAGTCTTGTCCATAGTAGAATATAGATGGGCCATTTTAGAGCCTTAATGTCTCATTTTGTGACTTTTATAAGGGCTAAACTAGGGGACAAAATTATGGACGGGATTACTATTTTAACCTAGTTGTTTTTCTATTATTGAAATGTAAATGTCAAAAATGGGCAACATGTGGCATGGTGGTTAAGCCCATGGTTTTGTAAAACCACAAGTGATTTCTAGGTTGTAAAATCACTATATAAGGAGGGCTTGGGGAGGAGTTTGTATTGTGGAGTTTTGTTTGCAAGGCTGGGTGCCAGAAGGATGCTAGTGGTGTCTCTCCAAGCTTGAGTTGAGGTGATGCTCTTGTAAGAACTTGTATTGCAAGTGTATTGTAATCTTCTTTGATTTGATAATACATTATGCAGGTTTTAGAGCGTGGGGTTTTTCTCCCGTAAGGGTTTTCCCCATGATAATCACAGTGTTATGTGTTTATGGTTATTTCATTTATACTCTTGAATGTGTTTCTTTGAATCGCTGTAATTCTTTAAGTTGAAATTTGTATAATCGTCCTCTTAAGATTAGACTAGGAAGCGTTTCCGCACACCTTTACTTCCTTACAAATATCCATTACTTGTAGGTTGTTCATTTATAGTGTTGTATAGATTTTGGAGTTTTTTTTTAATCTATTTATTGAAAGATTATTTGGTTTTCCAACTTATTTTGGCCATCATACAGATTAGAAATCGTAAAATCGTATACGAAGAAAATTGGGTTGCCAATCGTACTAATTAAAAATTTAATTAGATTAGGTGGCGATTTTTGTATAACTGTTTATATAAATATTTTGGACAATTTTTTTTATTATATTGATTTAATTAAATTGTTTATAAATTTGTGTTATGAAGTTGTCATAACAATACTCAAATATATTTTTTTGGTGATTTTAATTTTTAATTATAAAATTGTTAATCTTAACTTATACATATATAAATGATTTGATTTGTATAGTAATAAAGTTATTCTTTAACTTATTTGATTCTTAAAATTAAGTGTGTTGTTTACATCAATATCCATTACTTGTAGGTTGTTCATTTATAGTGTTGTAGGGATTTTGGGGATTTTCTTTGAAGCTATTTATTGAAACAATTGTTTGGTTTTCCAACTTATTTTGGCCATCATACAGATTAGAAATCGTAGAATCTTATACAAAAAAAATCGGGTTGCCAATCGTACTAATTCAAAATGTAATTAGTTTAGGCGGCAATTTTTGTATAATTGTTTGTATAAATATTTTGGACAAGTTTTTTTATTATACTGATTTAATTAAATTGTTTATAAATTTGTGCTATGAAGTTGTCATAACAATACTCAAATATATATTTTGGGTGATTTTATTTTTAAATTTTTAAATTGTTAATCTAAACTTATACATATATAAATGATTTGATTTGTATAGTAATAAAGTTATTTTTTAAATTATTTAATTGTTAAAATGAAGTGTGGTATTTACATCAATATCCATTACTTGTAGGTTGTTCATTTATAGCATTGTAGGGATTTTGGAGATTTTCTTTGAGGCTATTTATTGAAAGATTGTTTGGTTTTCCAACTTATTTTGGCCATCATACAGATTAGAAATTGTAGAATCTTATACAAAGAAAATCGAGTTGTCAATCATACTAATTCAAAATGTAATTAGTTTAGGTGGTGATTTTTGTATAACTGTTTGTATAAATATTTTGGAAAAGTTTTTTATTATATTGATTTAATTAAATTGTTTATAAATTTGTGTTATGAAGTTGTCATAACAATACTCAAATATATTTTTTGGGTATTTAATTTTTTTATTTTAAAATTGTTAATCTTAACTTATACATATCTAAATGATTTGATTTGTATACTAATAAAGATATTTTTTAACTTATTTGATTCTTAAAATTAAGTGTGGTGTTTACATCAATATCCATTACTCTTTGGTTGTTCATTTATACTGTTGTAGGGATTTTGGAGATTTTCTTTGAAGCTATTTATTGAAAGATTGTTTGGTGTTCTAAATTATTTTGGCCATCATACAGATTAGAAATCGTAGAATCTTATACAAAGAAAATCAGGTTGCCAATCACACTAATTCAAAATGTAATTAATTTAGGTGGTGATTTTTGTATAATTGTTTGTATAAATATTTTGGAGAAATTTTTTTATTATATTGATTTAATTAAATTGTTTATAAATTTGTGTTATGAAGTTGTCATAACAATACTCAAATATATTTTTTGGGTGATTTTATTTTTTAATTTTAAAATTGTTAATCTTAACTTATACATATATAAATGATTTGATTTGTATAGTAATAAAGTTATTTTTTAACTTATTTGATTCTTTAAATTAAGTGTGGTGTTTACATCAATATCCATTACTTGTAGGTTGTTCATTTATAGTGTTATAGGGATTTTGAAGATTTTCTTTGAAGCTATTTATTGAAAGATTGTTTGGTTTTCCAACTTATTTTGGCCATCATACAGATTAGAAATCGTAAATTCTTATACAAAGAAAATCGGGTTGCCAATCGTACTAATTCAAAATGTAATTAGTTTAGGTGACAATTTTTGTATAACTGTTTGTATAAATATTTTACACAAGTTTTTTTATTATATTGATTTAATTAAATTGTTTATAAATTTGTGTTATGAAGTTGTCATAACAATACTCAAATATATTTTTTGAGTGATTTTATTTTTTAATTTTAAAATTGTTAATCTTAACTTGTACATATATAAATGATTTGATTTGTATAGTAATAAAGTTATTTTTTAACTTATTTGATTCTTAAAATTAAGTGTAGTGTTTACATTAATATCCATTACTTGTAGGTTGTTCATTTATAGTGTTGTAGGGATTTTGGAGATTTTCTTTGAAGCTATTTATTAAAAGATTGTTTGGTTTTCCAACTTATTTTGGCCATTATACAGATTAGAAATCATAGAATCTTATACAAAGAAAATCGAGTTGCTAATCGTACCAATTCAAAATGTAATTAGTTTAGGCGGCGATTTTTGTATAACTATTTGTATAAATATTTTGGACAAGTTTTTTTATTATATTGATTTAATTAAATTGTTTATAAATTTGTGTTATGACGTTGTCATAACAATACTCAAATATATTTTTTGGGTGACTTTATTTTTTAATTTTAAAATTGTTAATCTTAACTTATACATATATAAATGATTTGATTTGTATAGTAATAAAGTTATTTTTTAACTTATTTGATTAT
Organism: Thuja plicata; assembly: GCA_018584345.1. Classification (NCBI taxonomy): domain Eukaryota; kingdom Viridiplantae; phylum Streptophyta; class Pinopsida; order Cupressales; family Cupressaceae; genus Thuja; species Thuja plicata. The sequence continues at coordinate 9,306,781 of MU224951.1, read as the reverse complement.
TAAAATTAAGTGCGGTGGTTACATCAATATCCATTACTTGTAGGTTGTTCATTTATAGTGTTATAGGGATTTTGAGGATTTTCTTTGAAACTATTTATTGAAAGATTGTTTGGTTTTCCAACTTATTTTGGCCATCATATAGATTAAAAATTGTAAAAATCTTATACAAAGAAAATCAGGCTGCCAATCGTACTAATTCAAAATGTAATTAGTTTAGGCGATAATTTTTGTCTAACTGTTTGTATAAACATTTTGCACAAATTTTTTTATTATATTGATTTAATTAAATTGTTTATAAATTTGTGTTATGAAGTTGTCATAATAATACTCAAATATATTTTTTGAGTGATTTTACTTTTTAATTTTAAAATTGTTAATCTTAACTTATACATATATAATTGATTTGATTTGTATAGTAATAAAGTTATTTTTTAACTTATTTCATTCTTAAAATTAAGTGTGGTGTTTATATCAATATCCATTACTTGTAGGTTGTTCATTTATAGTGTTGTAGGGATTTTGGAAATTTTCTTTGAAGCTGTTTATTGAAATATTATTTGGTTTTCCAACTTATTTTGGTCATCATATAGATTAGAAATCGTATAATCTTATACAAAAAAAATCGTGTTGCCAATTGTACTAATCAAAATGTAATTAGTTTAGGCGGTGATTTTTTTATAACTGTTTGTATAAATATTTTGGACAAATTTTTTTATTATATTGATTTAATTAAGTTGTTTATAAATTTGTGTTATGAAGTTGTCATAACAATACTCAAATATATTTTTTGGGTGATTTTATTTTTTAATTTTAAAATTGTTAATCTTAACTTATACATGTATAAATGATTTGATTTGTATAGTAATAAAGTTATTTTTTTAACTTATTTGATTCTTAAAATTAAGTGGTGTTTACATCAATATCCATTACTTGTAGGTTGTTCATTTATAGTGTTGTAGGGATTTTGGAGATTTTCTTTGAAGCTATTTATTGAAAGATTGTTTAGTTTTCCAATTTGTTTTGGCCATCATACAGATTAGAAATCGTAGAATCTTATACAAAGAAAATCAGGTTGCCAATCGTACTTATTCAAAATGTAATTAGTTTAGGCGGCAATTTTTGTAAAACTGTTTGTATAAATATTTTGGACAATTTTTTTTATTATATTGATTTAATTAAATTGTTTATAAATTTTTGTTATGAAGTTGTCATAACAATACTCAAATATATTTTTTGGGTGATTTTATTTTTTAATTTTAAAATTGTTAATCTTAACTTATACATATATAAATGATTTGATTTGTATAGTAATAAAGTTATTTTTTAACTTATTTGATTCTTAAAATTAAGTGTGGTGTTTACATCAATATCCATTGCTTGTAGGTTGTTCATTTATACTGTTGTAGGGATTTTGGAGATTTTCATTGAAGCTATTTATTGAAATATTGTTTGGTTTTTCAACTTATTTTGGCCATCATACAAATTAAAAATCGTAGAATCTTATACAAAGAAAATCGGGTTGCCAATCGCATTAATTCAAAATGTAATTAGTTTAGGTGGTGATTTTTGTATAACTGTTTGTATAAATATTTTGAACAAGTTTTTTTATTATATTGATTTAATTAAATTGTTTATAAATTTGTGTTATGAAGTTGTCATAACAATACTCAAATATATTTTTTCGGTAATTTTATTTTTTAATTTTAAAATTGTTAATCTTAACTTATTCATATATAAATGACTTGATTTGTATGGTAATAATGTCATTTTTTTAACTTATTTGATTCTTAAAATTAAGTGTGGTGTTTACATCAATATCCATTAGTTGTAGGTTGTTCATTTATAGTGTTGTAGGGATTTTGGGGATTTTCTTTGAAGCTATTTATTGAAAGATTGTTTGGTTTTCCAACTTAGTTTGGTCATCATACAGATTAGAAATCGTAGAATCTTATACAAAGAAAATCGGGTTGCCAATCGTACTAATTCAAAATGTAATTAGTTTAGGCAGTGATTTTTGTATAACTGTTTGTATAAATATTTTAGACAAATTTTTTTATTATATTGATTTAATTAAATTATTTATAAATTTGTGTTATGAAGTTGTCATAACAATACTCAAATATATTTTTTGGGTGATTTTATTTTTTTATTTTAAAATTGTTAATCTTAACTTCTACATATATAAATGATTTGATTTGTATGGTAAGAAAGTTATTTTTTAAGTTATTTGATTCTTAAAATTAAGTGTTGTGTTTACATCAATATCCATTACTTGTAGGTTGTTCATTTATAGTGTTGTAGTGATTTTGGAGATTTTCTTTGAAGCTATTTATTGAAAGATTTTTTGGTTTTCCAACTTATTTTGGCCATCATATAGATTAGTAATCGTAGAATATTATATAAAGAAAATCGGGTTGTCAATCGTACTAATTCAAAATGTAATTAGTTTAGGCGGCGATTTTTGTATAACTGTTTGTATAAATATTTTGGACAAGTTTTTTTATTATATTGATTTAATTAAATTGTTTTTAAATTTGTGTTATGAAGTTGTCATAACAATGCTCAAATATATTTTTTGGGTGATTTTATTTTTTAATTTTAAAATTGTTAATCTTAACTTATACATATATAAATGATTTGATTTGTATAGTAATAAATTTTATTTTTTTATGTTGTAGAATAGCTTCTTTCTATTTTCTTGAATGTTTCTTTTTAGAAATATCTCTTTTGTGCATTCTATAATAACGTTTCCATTCTGGTTATTCACAGGGTGCTCAGCGATGGAACGCGGGAGGCAACAGTCAAATTTTTTGAACCAGGGTTTCAGAAGGCATCCAGGTTTCAACTACAGAGCCCAGGAGAAGCGTAGATGGCCTTTCAATCAACCGAAAAACTAGTATTTTAAAAGATTGAGACCCACCTACCAAGCTTGGGAGTATCCAGACAAAAATCAAGCCTGGCAGGATTCGGAGATAAGTTGAACAGAGGGTCACTTCTTCCCAAATCTCGGTGAGAAAGGATTTCTACAGAGGGCTCCTGCTAGTTTCAAGGATATTGAACACTGCCTATGGAAACCAAAGAAAAAGGAAAAGATTACTGAGTGTGATGAGGTAGTAACTCCAAAACCCCTTTCTGTTACGCCATTCTTAACTATTCAACATAAAAGCTGGAGTGATAATCTAGAATATCTGAGATGCAAAGCTTTTTTCCTTAAATGGATGGGATCATGGCCGACATATGAAAAAGTTAAGACATGGCTATTCAGAAATGATAGCACAGACTACACTATTAAAACCCTTCCAAATGGCTTTTATCTAGTGACATGCCCTACCAAGGAAGTCAAGAGAAAAGTGATCAACTCGAGGCCTCACTTCATGGAAGGACTGGGTCTTTATATCAAGGAATGGGAACCAAATTTTGATCCAACCAAGCACATGCTGGAGAAAGTCCCCTTAAGGATAAACCTTAAAACCCTCCCGTAGGAATATTGGACTATGGAAACCCTAAAAATGATGGGAAGTTTGTGGGGTAATTTTTTAGATTGGGGAGAAGCCCTCAACAAAAGAGATCTATCAACCTACATCAAAATTCTTATTCTCTGGAATGAAGCTACTCCTCTACCCGAAACTATAGAACTCAGGTCTAGAGAAGGAATATGGCACCAACCGATTGAAAAATTGGGTCGGGAGGACGAGAAGATTAATGTAGTCACGGAAACAGGCAAAGGAAAAAGACTCAATATGATATGGGAAGAGTTACTGGCTGATAGAGAACAACAGATAAATCCTAAAAAACTTGTAATGGATGAGAATGCTGCAGGAGAAACAATTTAGATACCAGAGCTGGGAGAGAGTTCCCATTCATAACCTACCATAGAGGCTATTCTGTGCATCTCCCCTCCCCGAAAATCTTGGTTGGGCCTGATCCAATTAACCCGGAAACCATAATTTCTCCTGATAATACAAACCAGAGATAAAGACAAGAAACCCCTAATCCCTCTCTTTCGGATGCACAGATCATATGCAATGAGAAATTCATCTCAAACCCTATGCCTATCCAATCTTCTTCTAGAGAGCCGATATCTAGCCTGACTTGCCTCCTACATTGACCTAATTTTGGAAACAACCCAATAGAGAGCCTAAAACTTCTCCTGGATGAGGGCTTCCCAGAAGATGTTACCCCGGGACAAAAGGATACAAATGAGTCAGAGGACAAAAAGGAGTATGTTCTGGCCACATGGATGGAAAATAATGGAACTATTTTCAAAGACATCCCCATCTCTCCCATTTGAAATTTGGGAGACTCCTATGGATCCAGAGATAGTGGAGGAAATAGTTTGAATCACAATAGTAGACACGAGGAGGATGACCTTGACACAAAAGATTTTCTTGGTCTCTCAGAACAACTTTACATCATAGAGGTCAGAACTATTACTCAAACGGACTCAACTAGGGGAAAAGCTATTTATGGAGGAAGGAAAAAAAGAGGAGCAAGAACCTTAAAAATGAGACTTGAGAAAGATGCTAATGCTAGTGGCCAACACAAACTAAGATCGGGAAAGGGTGGCACCCTTTCCTGGGAGCAATGAAACTCTTATCCTGAAATGTCAGGGAATGCAATGCCTCTGACAAAGTTAGTCTGATCAAGCGGTGTTTTGATCAGGCAAAACCCGACCTTGTGCTCTTGCAAGAAACCAAACTTAAAAATGAGGACTATGTTTTTTTGGCTGCAAAATTCCTAAGATGGAAATGCTTCTTCATGAATTCAGATGGTGCACCTGGGGGCCTGGCCCTCTTAGGAAAGGAAGAGGCAGAAAATATTACCATTATCCAAAAATATAAATCATAGATATGGGAAAAGGTGGCATCCAAGCAACTTCTCAAAATGATCAATATCCTAAACATTTAGGGCCCCAACAATCCTGCTCTTAAGCTTAGATTGTGGCAGGATATCTCCAGTATCCTAAAAGATAATCTGAATGAGATTTTCATTTTGGGTGGTGATTTCAATGCCATCCTCAGACCAGAAGATAAAAGAGGGGGGCGCAGATGGATTGGAAAAAGTCAAATGGACTTTCACAACTTTGTGGTGGATAATGACCTAATGGAAATAGAACTAAATGGTGGAGATTATACTTGGACCAATCGCAAATTGGACTTCAACAATATTGCAGAGAAGCTTGATAGATTCTTGCTAGCAGGGGACTGGACTTCAATGGACTGGACTTGCAGAGTAGAGATACTTCGAATCTATGGTTCTGACCATTACCCTATTGGGCTGAGAATCTAGGAGGACTCCATCACGTATAGATGCCCTTTCAAGTTTGAAGCAATGTGGCTCAGGGCGAAAGGGTTCAATGAAATGGTGAAATCACTATGGAACAATGCTCTAAGAAGAGTGGGAAACCATGCTTACATCTTCTGTAAAAAAATTATAATTCCTAAAGGAGAAATTGAAAATTTGGAACGGGGAAAGTTTCAAAAATATTTTTGTTGAGAAATTCAGATTAGAGGAGCTGAAATCTCTAAATAAACACATTATTTCTCATGGTATGAAAAATACTGAATTCCTACAAGAGAAACTTTTAAAAAAAGAATATGAATAAATTTTGGCCAGAGAAGAGTTATATTGGAGGCAAAAGTCAAGGGAGCTATGGCTTAAGGATGGGGACCAAAATACAAAGTTTTTCCATAACTCAGCAAAGGTGAAAAGGGTAGGGAACAAAATTTACACAATCAAAAACCAGCATGGTCTTGCTCTGGAAAAGGAACAGGATATCAAAGAGGAGGCTGTGAGATATTTCTCACAAATCTTTTGTTCAGAACGACATCAAGGTATAGACTTAGAGGAAATTATCAGCACAATTCCAAATTGCATCGGCCCTGCCCAAAATGCCTTCCTTATGAAACCAACAACTATGGGGGAAGTCAAAAATGCTTTTTTGGAATGGGGGGGGACAAGGCACCGGGCCCTGATGGTTTCACTTCCCTTTTCTACCAGCATTTTTGAGACCTTGTGGATACTGAGGTCTGGGAACTGGTGGAAGAGGTGAGAATGGGGAAGTTCATCCTCAAAGATATAAATAACACCCTCGTTTCCTTAGTTCCAAAAAAAACTGACTCCTCTAGCTTCGGGGATTTCAGGCCAATTGCCCTTTGCAATGTTATCTACAAAATCATATCTAAAACTATGGTAAACATACTTAAAACAACTCTGAAGACAGTAATCTCAGAGGAACAAAGTGACTTCACCCCTAACCGATAAATCTATGAAGGGATCATCATAGCACATGAAGAAATCCACACAGTCAGAAAAACCAAAACTGATAGAATGATGATCAAAATGGATATTAGAAAAGCCTATGATGAAGTGGATAGATGTTTTCTCTTAAAGATCATGTCAAAGTTTGGTTTCACTGAGGAATGGATTAAATGGATTGAGGGATGTATCAGCAATGTGTGGCTCTCCATCCTGGTAAATGGCAGCCCGTAGGGTTTCTTTGAAATACAGAAATGGATCCACCAAGGGGATCCAATATCCCCTTTCCTCTTTGTGATTATGGCGGAGGCTCTAGGAAGACTCATAAAACAAAGAAGAAGCTCAGGTAGATGGAAAGGAATAAAGGTGGTTAAGGGAGTGTCGACTCTCTCCCACTTGCAATTTTCTAATGACACACTCCTTGAGGGAGAGGCCACCTGCAGAGAAGCAAGAACCATGAAATTGACACTGGACAAATATACCTTGGCTTCAGGTCAGCAAGTGAATTGGATAAAATCATAAATATATTTTTTTAACACCCCCCAGTGACAGAGAGACATATGCAAGATCCTAGGGATGAGGAAAGGAACCCTCCCATCCAAATATCTTAGGATCCCCCTTTTTGTAGGGGCAGGAAAAGTGGTGATTTGGGATGATTTAAGTTTGGCTATCTCAAAAAAGATGGCGAGTTGGAAGGGGAAGTGGCTCTCATTAGCTGGTAGGATCCTAATGCTAAAATCAGTAATTTCTACAATGTCAGTTTTCCCAATGTTTTGTTTGGGGATTCCAACCAATATCCTAAACAAAATTAGCCAAGGCATGAAAAAAAAATTCTGGAATGGATCATCACAGGAAGACAAAATACCATTATTAGCATGGGATAAAGTATGCAAACCCAAAAAAGTTGGAGGAGCAGGAATCAAAAATTGGCAACTTATGAATACTGCATTGGGGGCAAAATTAATATGGGAGATTCACCAGAAACCAGATAGCATGTGGGCTTGCATCCTCAAAGAAAAATACCTTGATAATTCAACTGATAACTGCATACTCACAATTAGAAACCCTCCCCCCCCAGGATCTTCAATGTGGAACTTTATCACTTCGTGCAGGCTGATAATCACAAATCATATCTCATGGAATGTTGGTAATGGGCAAGCAGCAAAGTTTTGGGATGATTTGTGGAATAGAATCCCAGCACTTAAAAATAATGGTGACTTCCATGATCTTAGAAACTATTTCATTTGGGCCTAGGGGGAACATATAGAAGATTATATTGAACCAAAAGAAGAAGCACATGGCAGAGAATGGCAGTGGAAGTCAGTCAACCATGAGTAGTTATTAGAATAGTAGAAAGACATAATGATTGGAATTTTGAAAGAGAGAAAAATCCTCATTACCTTTGAAATAGACAGAGTGATTTGGTGTGCATCCAAAGGGGGAGAATACTCAATGAAGTTAGGATATCAGATTCTGGAAAAAGAGGACAGGGAAGAACAATGGCCGTCGAGACTATGCTGGAACAAATACTACCTTCCCAATGCGGGGGTCTTCACTTGGCTTGCATCCAGAGGCAGAATACTCACAAGGGAGTGAAGGAAAAAGCTTGGTTTCATGGGACCCACAAAATGTATAATGCATGGTGAGGCAGAAGAGGATGTCGATCACGTCCTACTCAACTGTAAAATAGCACAGTCTTGTTTGAAAATGACACAACAAAAACTAGGTTGGCAGGGACCTCTTCACAATACTCTCTATGGGACTCTTCTGGGGTGGCCTAGTGCTTCGGGGTGGTCTACAATTGATTCAATCTGGGACATTTCACCCTCAGTCCTACTATGGGAAGTTTGGAAAGAAAGGAATCGCAGAGTTTTCAGAGACCAAAAAGAGACTTCAACTAAGCTCAAAAGTAGAATAAACACCTCAATAGAAGAAATTGTAACTATAGCAGCAAAAAACAAATCTATGAAGTGCCCCTACACTCACTGGGACTCAAGGATTTAGGTTAGCTAGCCTGACATCAAAATTCTCTCTTGGGGAAACTGCTCACAACATAAAGACCATAAGAAAAAGGAAGGTGTTAAATGGGAACCACCTGACAAGGATTGATGCAAAATAAATTTTGATGGGGCCTCTAGAGGAAATCCCAGAGTATCTAGCATTGGAACTATAGAAAGAGACTCGCAGGGCAATTTATTAGCTTTTGAAGCAGAAAGGATTCCAAAAGGAACCAATAACCTGGCAGAAGTGAAGGCAGCTATGCTTGGAGTTAAAATGGGACTTAAGCTAGGGGTTAAAAATATCCATCTTAAGGGAGATTGGGCTGTCATCATTGGAGCCATTCAAAAAGGACACATATGGGCTTGGCACCTCCAACCCTTTGTAAACCACATAACAACACTCCTCAATGGCTATGAGAAATTTAAAATCTCACATGTAAGAAGAACAGGAAACATAGAGGCGGATTATTTATCAAATTGGGTAGCCAATTTTACAATAGAAGGAAATAATCATTTCGAAACCTTTACCGACATCACTCTAGCTAAGGTGGAATAAGGAAGGCCAGCTGATGTAACTTGGGTTATAGCCAATGCCACTAGGAACTATAAATGTAGAAGGAGGTCATGGGGTGATCATATTCCTTCATGATCGATAGGACAGAAAACCCATATTTTTTATTGAAATGACAGGACATTAATACAATTCAGGGCGAAACATTAACTAAATTAGTGGCAGAAATAAAGGGAATTTATGTCCATCCCCTAATAATTGCAAGAGTGACATCACATTAACAAAAAAAATACAAAGGAAATGCCCGATATGCGTGCTTCAAACCTTGATCCATGCACAAGCAATCATCAAAAGAACAAGCCGCAGGCGGAAGGATAGGAATTCTTTTGGAAATGGGACGCTGATGGGATGGAGATATCAGCAATTAAATATATCATTTATGCCAAATCAATCGACAGATATTTGCACAAAGATCAAAATCCTCCTATTACCCTTTAAATGAAGGATCTTTCTCTACATTTTTTGCAAAACTGACAATATTGCAAAGTTTTTTTGAACACAGGTCTGGAGCTTAAAAAGATGGAGGCGACTTTTACATTGAAACCGGGGAAGTATAAATAGAAAAAAGGTTTCTTTGGAAAAATTAAGGTCAACCGGGTTTGTAAGCTCATGAAGTGGTCATCCAAGGATTTAGAAGATGCAGTGATGGAAACACTGGGTCCGGAGTTCATCACAGCCACCCACAGAGGACGCTTGAATGTTGACATTCCCTCCATGCTGTTGGCATGGGCGCTCGAACTTGAAGTGGAGCATGAGGAGGCATGGGAGGTCATCATGGAGCTGTTCAACATGGACCTTTTGGAAGGTTTGGATTCCTTTCTTGAATGGGCGTGGCCGGGTCTGGGTTTCAACATTACTTAAGGAATAGCAGATGAGGACCGGGAAAGAGTGCAAGCATCATTCTGTTTATCAGGTGGCCGTGGGGAATAAACAAAGAAAATTACCGCATGGATAGATTTATAGGATGGGAAACCATCAAAGTGGCAATCAGAGAATGCCCACCACCACCCGACGACCCTACTGTGGCTCTGAATGTGCAAGTTCCCTGAAGAAGAAGAATGGTGAGAAATGCAAACCGCATGCACCAAGGTTGATGAATCCAGGAAAAGAAGTAAGTAAGGCAGCCATAAGATCAAAATAATATATAATTTTGTTTTCTTTTGTAATATGACACCCAGCTAGGAAATTCGGGAAAGAAACCTCTCTTTCTGAATAGGCAACAGGGACTCTATCCCTAATTTTTATAAAAGGACTCTAGCCCAAGAGGAGGCTCTGCAAAGAATATATGAATGTAAATGCTGTAATGAAATAGGCTGGGAAAAAAACTAAGGTTGATAGCTCTAAGGTGATAGATGCAAAGAATATGCAATCCTTTTTGGGTTTTTTTTCTATTTTCTAGCATAGAATATTCTACACAGTGACCAGTAGCCTATCTTTGTAGCACTGGCTCTACATACTTGAAATGTAAATATTACTTTTTGACATCAATAAAATACCCTACTATTACCGATAAAAAATAAATAAAGTTATTTTTTAACTTATTTGATTCTTAAAATTAAGTGTGGTGTTTACATCAATATCCATTACTTGTAGGTTGTTCATTTATAGTGTTGTAGGGATTTTGGGGATTTTCTTTGAAGCTATTTATTGAAAGTTTGTTTGGTTTTCCAACTTATTTTGGCCATCATACATATTAGAAATCATAGAATCTTATACAGAGAAAATCGGGTTGCCAATCATACTAATTCAAAATGTAATTAGTTTAGGCGGCGATTTTTGTATAACTGTTTGTATAAATATTTTAGACAAGTTTTTTTATTATATTGATTTAATTAAATTGTTTATAAATTTGTGTTATGAAGTTGTCATAACAATACTCAAATATATTTTTTGGGTGATTTTATTTTTTAATTTTAAAATTGTTAATCTTAACTTATACATATATAAATGATTTGATTTTTATGGTAATAAAGTTATTTTTTAACTTATTTGATTCTTAAAATTAAGTGTGGTGTTTACATCAATATCTATTACTTGTAGGTTGTAGGGATTTTGGGGAGTTTCATTGAAGAGGTTGAGTAACTTAATATTTATTTATTTTTATAGTTGTAATCGCTTAGAAATATGGATAAATGATGCATGCATAAAATATTTCTCCTTTTGATTAGAATGAATTTAGTTTGCTTATAATGAAAATTTAGGCTTTGCATTTCCATGATATTTTTTATAATACAAACTAAATATCATCATGATGAATTGATATCATCTATTCTATTATTTTATTTTGTATATTTAAATGAAAATTTTGTAAATACATTAATCAAATCAATACAATAAAAAAAGAGGCATTAACTTTTTTACAAAAAGAGAAATTTTGACCTAATTTTCATGTCTCTATGTAGAATTTTGAAAAATAAACCGATTGAGATAGTTCAAAATTCTATTTCATGTCTGTCTAGTTATAGATTTTGATTTGGGTTAAGGCTATGTGCCTCATATTTACATCTCCCTGGTTTTTTTTCTTAGCTTATTTCATTACAACAAAAATCTTTAGGATTTATAATCTAGATTTGGGAATAAATCCGAGTGGAGGTGAGATAAATAGGTTTATATCCCATGAGGGGCACTTATTTTTAAGATTGTCTAGGGTCTAGAAAAATAAATGGGTGTTGTAAAAGTCTTATGATGTACGAGGCATTGTAAAAATAGAAACGATAATACCTATACCCATGAAAATGGAGATCTTTCAACACAATGGTTGAAGCCAATTTTTCTATGTCCTCAGACAAGAATCTACATATGGAATGTAATCTTCACTATCTCCCATGGAAGATAAAAGTCATATTTTCCTTTTCCCAAGTCACTTGCATGTTTTTAATTTTGATATGGGCGGGAGGAGAACATTCAAACGAAATGTTACTTACCATTGTGACTAATCATGGACTATCGATAGCAACCACAACACCATTGAAACACCAAAATAGAAAATGGGAAAATGACAACTTAAGAGGGTCCCACACTAAGTGGCCAAATCTTAGTGTGTGCACTTTAAGCTCGACCTTAATTTTGATGGGTTTCTCATATTTATGAGCTCCTTTTTACTAGTAAAATAAGCAATACTATATACTTGAAATTGAATTTCTTAATATGGCAGTAGGAATATTTTGTGTGATGAAAATTTGTTACATAGGGTGATGGAGATGATTGAGGCTTTGATGTGACCAAGGATCCATGCTTTTATAATACCTGATCAAATATGATCCCTTCAACTGATAGAAATTGCTAATATTAGTTAGGGAGCTTAGAATAATTGGTTAGTAAACACTTGTTATATTTATTATTTTGGATCTATTAAAATTTAATTCTTCTAGAGATTGTGCATGAATATTTGAGAGCCAAAAGTAGAATCTATATAATTTTTTCTTGCCAAGCAATAAATAATGTATAATAATTGAATTTAACCTTCCAAAATGAGTGAAGAATGAGTGAATTGAAACGTTGAAAGTGAAAAATAATGAAATAATCTTTGAATCTCTAGGAGAATAGGGGCTTGGATTTATAAGAAATGTGTATTATAGGAAAGTACCAAATAGAGTGCAGGAAAGGACTCTTGAGGTACTAATCATCCATCAATAAATTTAAGTTGGTCGCTAGTCTAGTAGAGGAGACGTGATTTTCTTCATAGGCCTCATTCAAAATGGTGTCCCTCATAGACTTCCATAGCTAAATTTTTCATTGGGTCTCTCAGGTCAAGTCATGCTAGCTGCTTCTTTCACTCCTCTTTGGGGGTCATAGAGTGATTGTCTTCATAGTTTTCCTCATGGCAGTACCTGATCTAAAAAACACTCACTTAGCCATTAGTTGACAGTTAGCTATCATTGAAGAATGGAGTGAGCCAATAAGTTGAATTAGACTCAATTACCTTTCCATTCTCTCCAATAAAGCATCGAAGAAATCTTGTGAGGCTCTATGAGATCCACCCACCTCAAAGAAATTGCCCAGCTAATATTAGCTATTACTGAACTAATATATGCATTTATTATTTATTCAACAATACATTTACATTTCCTTAATTCCTAAAATGCAATAACCCAAAAGACTTGTCGACTTCATACCTATCAACCTATGCAACACCATTTATAATATTTTTTCTAATGTTTTTTTGAGCAAAATTAAACCTTTCTATATAGTTTAATCAATAGTTATAAAAAAGGATTTGTGTCGGGGAGACAAATACTAGATGTTGCGGTTTCTACGCATGAGGGGATCCACTCTATCGATAGATGTCACATGCCAGGAATGATCCTTAAAATTGATATCTCTAAAGAATATGATAGGATAATGTCGTAGGAGCATCTTGGGTCCTTGGCAATCCTGGTCAACCAAAAAGATGTTTACTTTGTTTTATTGTTTGTCTTATGTTGCTTAGGTTCTGGCTTTACCAACGAGTCTTAGTGATCTCTTTGTCTATGTCATTTTCTGTTGCTCGGTCATTATTTTACCGATGGTTTTCTGCTGCTTGGGTATGTTCTTACTGATAGGTTTTATGATGCTCGGGTATGCTTTACCGATAGGTTGTCTTTCGGTGATCATCTTCCAATTTTTTTATCCTGATCTAGCCGACTTCTACATTTAACAACTATGGTGTAATTAATGTGGGGTCTCTCATTGGGATCTATGTGGACCTAAATCTGGGTCTCTCTTTTGGTTTTGAGCACCGACCTCTTTGGTGGACTCTTGTATATATTTGTTTCATTGTTCTTAGTTTTAGGAAGCAGTTTTGAGTAGTGATTTGATATTATATTATAATAGAAGACTAAGGGAAGGAAGGCAGGTCTATGACCTTGCATGTATGAAGATCAATTTTTAAATTCATTGAATGTATATGGCCCAAACCGGGAAGGCCTTATAGCCTGGTATGTAATAAGTTTGATCAATTAATGAAAAGGATCTCTACTTTTTCTTCTCTCACTATGTTTTTGTTGCTTCTGCATTGTGTTATGCAAGTTAGTTTGGTAATTGGGAGTGCCTTGGGCCTCTCTTTCCATCCCTCCTTGTGTCAGGTGGTATCAGAGCATTGGTGAGATCTAAGTTCCTTCTTGTAAACCCTAACCCTAGTTGGTGATATTGTTGTGGGGTAGAAGATTATGATATGACCTACAATTGCAGAGGGATTCAAGATGGTTCATGGGAGAGGAAATGTAGATCCAGGTCTAGCTGATATGCTTAGATAGATGGATGCAAGATTGGAAGTTGTTGAGACAACCCAGCATAAAGGAAGACATCTTGAATATGTTAGTGATGATGAGTTTGACGAAGTTCAAGGTGAAGCTGCACCTGCACCTGTGATGGATCAGGAAGAGGAGAGATTCCTGAGAGCATTGACAAGTTTGAATTCCACACCTCAATTTAATCCTCCTGAGTATAGTGGAAAATTGGATTATGATGAATTGATAGACTAGATTACTAAGATGGAAAAGTATTTTGAATATGAGAATGTATTAGAGGACAAGAAGGTGAAGATAGCAAGCACAAAGCTGGAAGGTCATGCATCCTTGTGGTGGGAACATCTGCAATTGGATTGAAAGAAGAAAGGTAAAGACAAAATCAAGGTATGGGATAAGATGGTAAACAAATTGAAAGGCAAGTTTCTACCTTGTGATTATCAGATTAACCTAGTTCGGAGAATGCAAAGTTTGAGGTAGAAAGATAAATTAGTAAAAGACTACACTGAGGAATTTTATAGATTGGACATCAGATCTAGACATGTTGAAGATGATGTGGAAAGAATAGAAAGATATCTGAATAGATTGAGAATTTCTATACAAGATGAGATCAGCTTGGTCAAGATGGAAAACATTGAAGATGCATATCAGTTTGCCCTAAAAGCTGAAGAGAATTTGAACAAAAGAAATGAGCAAAGACAAAGAGGTAGAGGTGGTAGATTCCCTAGAGGAAGAGGTAGATCTCATGGTGAAAATAGTAGATCTAAACCAGACAAGGAAAATATAAACACAAATCAAGACATAAGAAAGACTGAATGGAAAGGTGGAATTTCATATCGAGGAAGAGGCAATTACTCCCGAGGTGGTTATAGAAAAAGAGGATTCCAAGTAACCTGTTACAATTGTGGTGAAGAAGGATATAAATCCTTTGAGTGTACACATGCAAGCAAGAAAGGTAGTAGTAGCAGAAATGTTTTAGTGCAAGAGGAGTCACCTAATGAACCTGAAAGTAATGTCATGATCTGAAGGATACTATGGAGTGAGAAAGATAAGAAAGATATGAAAAGAAAAAGTTTGTTCAAGACCAGATGTAGATTTGTAGACAAAGTTTGGAAGGTGATTGTTGATAGTGGGAGCTTGAAGAATTTGGAATATGAGGAAATGGTCACAAAGTTGCAGTTGGAGAGGATGAAGCACCCCAAGCCCTATTAAATCTCATGGATCAACGATGAGCATACATTAATGGCGAGTGAACAATGTTTTGTGAATATAAAAATTGGAAAGTACTATGATAAGGTGTTGTGTGATATTATGCCTATGCATTGTTGTCATATTTTGTTGGGTAGACCTTGGCAGTATGATAGACATGCAATACATGATGGAAGATTGAATAGATATTCTATTTGAGTTGATCGTAAGAAGAAAATCTTGTTACCTTTGGTTGAAGAATCTATTGATGAGTTATGTACATTTGTGAAAATTTGTCTGATGGAAGGTAGATAGTTTGTTAAGGATTTGAAAAGAGATGATATTTGTTATGCTTTGATTCCTAACAAACTGAGTAAGAATATCAAAGATGAAATTCCTGCAGAAGTTGAGAAGTTACTCATTGACTACAAGGAGATCATTTCAAATAATGTACCTGATGGTTTTCCACCAATGAGAGACATCAGTCATTGTATGGATCTAATTCCTAGATCTAGTTTACCAAACAAAGCACCACATCGGTTAACACCAATCAAGAATGAAGAGCTTAACTGACAAGTTCATTAAATGTTGCATAAAGGTCTGATCTGAGAAATTTTGAGTCCATGTGTAGTACTAGTTGTATTAGCACCTATGAAGAATGGAGAATGGAGAATGCGCATTGATTCAAGAGAAATCAATAAGATCACAATTAAGTATAGGTTTCCTATACCGATAATGGATGACATAATGGATTGTTTGAGTGGAGAAAAATATTTTACCAAAATTGATTTGAAGAGTGGATATCATCATATCAGAATTAGAGAAGGTGATGAGTGGAACACTGCTTTCAAGACAAAGGAAGGTTTGTATGAGTGGTTGGTTATACCTTTTGGTTTAACTAATGCATCAAGTACTTTTATGAGGTTAATGAATGAAGTTTTGAATAAATTCTTGAACAAATGTGTGATTGTATACTTGGATGATATTCTGATATTCAGCAAGACTAGAGAAGAACATTTGATGCATATAAGACAAGTATTGCAAAGATTGAAAGAAGAAAAGTTGCTGATAAATTTGAAGAAGTGTTCCTTCATGAAAGAAGAACTTGTGTATTTGGGTTTTGTGATTTCAGCTGATGGTTTGAAGATGGATCCCGAGATGGTTGAAGCTATACTTAGTTGGCCTACACCATGTCAGTGAGGTAAGATCATTTCATGGATTGGAAAATTTTACAAAAATTTTATCAGAAATTTCAGTTATATTTGTAATGCTATGACTGAGACAATGAGAGGAGACAAAAGAGAATTCAAATGGACACATGGAGCTGATAAGAGTTTTGAGACTTTGAAACTGAAATTTTTTGAATTACCTGTGTTAGCCTTGCCTGATTTCAATAAGGTATTTCAAGTTGAATGTGATGCAAGTGGAAGTGCAATTGGAGTTGGGTTGACTCAAGAAGGTAAACTTGTTGCTTTCTTTAGTGAAAATTTGAATGATGCAAAAGGGAAATATTATGTCTATGATCAAGAGTTCTATGTTATTGTTAAAGCTATGAAGAAATGGAGACATTACTTGATGCCAAATGAATTTGTGTTGTACACTGATCATAAGCCTTTATAGTATTTGGGTAGTCAAAATAAGTTGAATTAGAGACATATGAAATGGGTAGAGTATTTGCAGAGTTTCACATTTGTGATTAAGCATAAGAGTGGAGTTTCTAACCGAGTTGTTGATGAATTGAGTAGAAGAAGATCTTTGTTAACTGAAATGAGAATTGAAGTTCTTGGTTTTGATGATATGAAGCATTTGTATGAAAGTGATCCTGATTTTTTTGAGCAGTGGAGAGTGTGTAGAGCACCTAATTCAAATCAATCAAGTACGTATGAAGACTATTTAATTTAGGAATATATGTTGTTCAAAGGTATTCATTTGTCATGTATACTGAGAGGATCAATGAGAACTAATTTTATTAAGGAGAAACACAGTAGTGGATTGGTTGGACATTTTGACATTAATAAAACATTGAGTTTGTTGAAGGAAAGGTATTTTTGGCCTCAGTTGTATAAGGATGTTCAAAAATTTGTGAAAAGTTGTGGAGTTTGTCAAGTTGCAAAAGGAGTGACTCAGAATCCTGGTTTGTATACAACGATTACTGTTCCTGAGAAACCTTGGAGTGATATCAACATGGATTTTGTTCTTAGCTTACCGAGGATAGCAAGAGGTAATGAATCCATATTTGTTGTTATGGATAGATTTTCTAAGATGACACATTTTATACCATGTAGGAAAACATCAGATGCAGTACATATAGCAGACCTTTTCTTTAAGGAAATTGTCAGATTGCATGGATTACCGAGGAGTATCATCTCTTACCAAGACAGTAAGTTTGTAAGATATTTTTGGAGAACACTCCAGAAGAAGTTGGATACTGAGTTGAAATTTAGTTCTACATTTCATCCACAGACTGATGGACAAACAAAGGTTGTAAAATGAAGTTTGGGTAACTTATTGGGATGCTTAGGTGGAGACACACCAAGTAATTGGGATTTGATGTTGGCACAAGAAGAGTTTGCATACAACAGTTTAGTGAATAGAAGTATTGGAAAGACACCTTTCGAGATTGTTCAGGGTACACAACTGAGAGGTATATCAGACTTGAGAGATATTGTTGGGGAAGAGAAAAGAAGTGTTGAAGTAGAAGAATTTGTTGATTTTATGAAGATATTGCATGAAGATGTAAAACAAAAGCTGGAGAAAAGTAATCAGAATACAAAGATAGTGCAGATAGATCAAGGAGACATAAAACTTTTGAAGTTGGTGATGTTGTTATGGTTCATTTGAAGAAAGGAAGATTTCCTATTGGAACATATGGTAAATTTAAGATGAAGAAATTTGGTCCTTGCAGAATAATGAGAAGATTTGACAGTGGAAATGCTTATGAAGTTGAATTTCTTGATGACATGGATATATCACATATATTCAATATTTTAGACTTGTATGAATATCATGAACCTAATGAAGAAGTGATAGTACCAATTGATTATCCTAAGAAACAAATACAAGAAGTTGAGAAGATTTTGAAATAGAGAGTTGGTAGAAGCACATGAGGAAAAGAATACATGGAGTATCTGGTAAAGTGTAAGAATAAATTGATTGAGGACTCATCTTGGATTTATCAATCTAAGTTGGATTCATTTTAGGTTGGACCTGATACATGATTCACAGAATCATTTTTTGCAACCCCAGGTGTCTGATGCAGGAGCATCTTGGGTCCTTGGCAATCCTACTCAACCAAAAATATATTTACTTTGTTTTATTGTTTGTCTTCTATTTCTCGGGTTCTGGATTTACCAATGAGTCTTACTGATCTCTTTATCCAAGTTGATTTCTATTGCTCAGTCATGCTTTTATCAATGGGTTTCTACTGCTCAGGTTTTTTCTTACTGACAGGTTTTCTGATGCTCAAGTATGTTCTTACCGACTAGTTTTTTGATGCTTGGGTATGCTTTACTAACAGGTTGTTGTCTTTCGGTGATCATCTTCTGATTTGTTTATCCTAATTTGGTTGACTTCTACATTTAATTTTCATGGCATAATTAATGTGGGGTCTCTCATTAGGATCTATGTGGACCTAAATCTAGGTCTCTTATGGTTTTGAGCACTGAACTCTTTAGTGGACTCTTGTATA
Source organism: Thuja plicata (assembly GCA_018584345.1). NCBI lineage: Eukaryota > Viridiplantae > Streptophyta > Pinopsida > Cupressales > Cupressaceae > Thuja > Thuja plicata. The sequence continues at coordinate 9,287,851 of MU224951.1, read as the reverse complement.
TATTTTTTTCATTGTTCTTAGTTTTAGGAAGCAGTTTTGAGTAGTGATTTGATATCAGATCGTAATAGAAGACTAAGGAAAGGAAGGCAGGTCTATGACCTCGCATGTATGAAGATTAATTTTTTAATTCATTGAATGTAATGGCCCAAACCGGGAAGGCCTTACAACCTGACATGTAATGAGTTTGATCAATTAATGAAAAGGATCTCTACTTTTTCTTCTCTCACTATTTTGTTGTTGCTTCCACATTGTGTTATGCAAGTTGGTTTGGTAATTTGGAGTGCCTTGGGCCCCTCTTTCCATCCCTCCTTGCATCAGATAAGGTGTGATTTTATCTTTAAATTTTTGAAGAAGTTGGCATGTTCCATAAAAGATTGATCAACCTTGTTATGGAATTTGTGGAGATTGTTAGATTCTCATTTTTTGTTAATGTAGTCTTAATGAGATTCTTTGGAGTAGCCAAGGGAATCAAAAAAGGAGACCCTTTGTCCCCTTTCTTATTTACCATTCCTTTTGAAGCCTTGGGTAGGATTATTTGAATCTTATAAGTACGGGTAGACTCCAAGGTGTTAAGGCTTCCTCCACCATCCCCCCTTCTATCTTGTAGTAGTTTATAGATGAGGTCATTCTTTCTGGGAAAGCTCATGTTATTAAAGCAAGGGAATGGAGGGCATTTCTTACTAATTATTCAAAGGATTTGGGTCAACACATCAATTATGAGAAAATAAGTATATATATTTTCAATACTAAAAAAGACCTGCAGAATAAAATTAAAGCCATTTTGGGCTATCATAGTATCGTTCTCCCCAAAACATACGTTGGCCTTCTTACTGTCAAAGATATGACCCCTGCTTTTTCAAATACAATTTTGGAAACAATGGAAAATTATCTCACATGGTGGAAAGGAAAAATTCTTAGTAGTATGGGTAAGATCCATATTCTTTGCAGCCTTGGTTCAAGGTATCAACTCTGTATTTTCTTTCATTATTCAAAATTAGTGGTATTATGGCTAATAAACTTGAAAGAATTAAGAGGACACGATCTCCTTAGACAAGTATGGAGGAAAAAAATAGAATCTCCATAGTAAATTGTGATACTCTTTGTAAACCAAAGAGTCGAGGAAGGTTGGGAATCAGAAAACTAACCCTTCTTAATAAATCCCTTATAAGAAAGATGGGGTGGAAACTAGCACTCTACAACTCTGACTATTGTAATTTCATGAGTGTTAAGTACCTAAATTTTAAAAATTTGTACATAATCCTCTCTACTCCTAGTTATCCAAGTGGATCTAAAATTTGGAATAATATCCTTGAATGTTGAAACCTCATCCAATATGGACTGAAATAACAAGTTGGAAACATGAGGCTAGTACAATTCTTGGAAGATGTGTGGATTGGGGACATTCCTTTGGCTTGTAATTAGAAACTTAGAATCCTTTATGATTTCACTAGGATTTTTTTGGTACCTAGGTTTTTGAATATATATCCCCTTAAAAGTGCTAGAAGGATCTCTATCAATGCCATTAAAAATAACCTAATTTGGTACAGAATGCTACTAAATTGGAAAAGATGATAAGGAAGGTCAGAGCTCCTTTATTTATTAGGGAGGACAAGTTTATCTAGAGAAAATATCTTAAGGTGGAATTTTTAGTTGATTCATCTTACAATCTACCAATGAAAGATGTTAACTCCTCAGGTTACTGGAGAAAGATATGGAATACACCATTGGTTCCCAAAATAAACTTCTTTTAGTGGATGACCATGCACAATAAAATCCTAACTCGGATAACTTGATTCAAAGGGGATTCTAATTACCTAATAGGAATGTTCTTTATAAGTAGGATTGAGAGTCTATTCCTCATATATTCTTCTTCATTGTCCATTCACTCATGAATTATGGCAAACATGTTGATAAAACTTGAAATACCATGGGTCAACAATAATACAATTCAACATTTGGACTCTGAATGGATAGGAACTACTTTTAAGCCTCTAGTTAGAAAACTATAGAGGAAGATCCTACCCCCCACCATGGGCATAGCCTATGGAAAGAAAGAAATAAAAAAATCTTTAGGGATGTGGAAAAATCAATGGAGGGTGTCTTTAGAAATCTCTATAAAATGCTAAAGAAGAATCTGTTGGTCACTACCTAGAAACTTCTATCCTGCCCCCACTTTCTTTGACGATAAGATGGGAATTTTTTTGACTTACCTAATTCTTATGCTAGGTTTGACAACTCCAAAATATAATTACATCTCCTAGAGCAATTGTATCCCTTGTAGTTGTACCAAACCCAAGCTTGTACAAGCTCAACTTTGATGCAACTACAAGAAGGGATACGATTGCTCTAGGAGATGTAATTATATCTTACAGTGGGGATATGATTGTTGTCTTTACTACTAACATTAATGATTATACTAATAACTGAGTAGAGGGAATGACCTTATTGTGGGGAATTAAGTTTTCTCTTTCACTTGGTGGTAAGGCTTTAGCTATAGAAGGGGACTCGAAGCTCATAGTGGAGGTTTTTGAAGTCCTAATAAAAACCAATTGATCCATAGAAGGAATTATAGGGGATATTAGAAAACTCCTACTGAACCTCAATTCGTTTGTTATTGACCACTCCTACAAGGAAGGTAATAAGTTTGCTGACACAATGACAACTATAGTTATTAAAATAGAAGGCATCATATGTTGGTGAAATATTGATTGTACTCATCCACATGTGAGAAATCTCTTAGAGGGAGAAAGCAAAGCAAAAACCAATAAGAATGGGGATTAAAAAACTTTGGCCTTGGTGTACCCTATTTTACATTGTTATGGTTTTTAGCAGGGGAAATTTTAACTTTAAAAAAAAAATAGAGGCGAAAAAAGTGTTTCGTTGATAGGAATTTTAAATAGATGATAAGGAAAAAAGAGAGCTAATGGTGGTACACTTATGTCGAGGGTCTCCATGTGGCAAGATGAGGTGACACAGTTGGGATGGCAAGTGTCATGTGACTACTTCACAGTACACCTTAATGATGATACAACATCATAATGACATGAAAATGGAAAAATATCTAAGCATTTTTAATTGGGTTTTTCCAATGTCCTCCACCAAGCTAGCTACAAATTCAAGGATATTTTCTAGGGATAAATTCCCTTTAGTTTTTTCTTTTAATGTTATTTGTGGCCATAGAAGGCCTTATGTTAAGACTTTTATTAGTTTTATTACTATTTATGGTCTTGATACTTTTTAAAAGTTTAGATACTGCTAGTGCCATTCATGGCTCTAGGTTTCCTTATGATAATAATTTATTTAGATTAGATAGCTCACTAGACATGAATTCCATGGGAAATAATTTCTTTTTTATAATGTTGGTGATGGTTAGTTTTTTATGTTTATGATTTAGTAGCAAGTTGTTAATGTGTTGTTAATGAGCTTCTACTGTTAATATTGTTAACTTTACACCCTTTGGAATGTTGTGTATAATGACAACATCCTTATTTTTCTATTATTAATATAAAAAATAATCTATTTTGCAAACTCCTAAATCTTATATATCAAATGTCTTAGAAAATACTTAATTTTAAGTTGTTCAATCATTCTATTGTTAATGAGCTTCTATTGTTAATATTGTTAACTCTACACCCTTTGGAATGTTGTGTATAGGGACGCCATCCTTCTTTTTCTTATTATTACTATAAAAAACAATCTATTTTGCAAACTCCTAAATCTTATATGTCAAATGTCTTAGAAAATTCTAAATTTTAAGTTGTTCAATCATTCTAATGTTATTGTTCTTATTATTATAAATCTATTATTTGTTCAAAAATATATTTTACAAACTCCTAAATATTACATATAGTAATTTAAAAAAAAAAAAAAAACTATTTTTCTTTGTTTTCCACACATTCTATTGTTTTTACCAATAAACATATCATCCACAATGCACATACATGACAATGATTAGAATTTCATCATCAACAACATAAATATAAACATAGTGATCTTCTTTACTTGTAACAAAACTCACCTTTGATACAAATGCATTATATTTATGACACCACATGTCAAATCACTGTTTCATGCCTTGCATGATTATTTTAACATACAAATCAAATTCTTATGTTCTTATACCAAAAAAACCCATCATTTTGTCATATATAAATTTACATTTTAGGTTACCATGCAAAAAGGTAGTTTTATAATCTATTTGTTCAATTTAAAAATCACAAGATATAGAAATAGGTAACGATTGTCTTGTAGATCGGGAAAATCCTCTTGATATGTACCCCTTACCCACTTAAAAATAAAAAAGAATACATTAATTACTTTGTAAATCAGAATATATGATAATAATATTCGAATAATTTTTAACTTGTCAATGTATTATCTTGTAAGAAGTTATTAAAACTATAGATATATATATATATATATATATATATATATATATATATATATATTTTACATTTCTTAATGTTCAACATAGAATTTCTAAATGATTTTTAATTTTATATTATGACATTTAATTTTTTTGTAGAATTTCTTAAAATTAGATGTGGTGTTTGAATGATAACATCAATATTCAATAATTGTAGGTTGCTCATTTAGAGTGTTGTAGGAATTTTGGGGATTTTTCTTGAAGAGGTTGAGGAAGTAAATCTGCATTTGTAGTTATAATAGCTTAGAAATATGGATAAATGATGTATGCACAAAATATTTCTACTATAAATTAGAATGAATTTAGTTTCTTTATAATGAAAATTTAAGCTTTTGAATTTCCATGATAGTTTTTCTAATACAAACTATATATCATAATGATGAATTGATATCATACATTCAAATTATTTTATTTTGTATATTTAAATTAAAAATTTATAAACAAATTAAACAATCAGTACAATAAAAAATGAGGCATTAATTGTTTTCTAGGATGTCGGTTCGGGTTCGAGTTCAAAGAACCAGTTCACCGGTATGGAAATTTTTTGAAAAGGGGTTTGGGTTCGGGTTCGTTAGTACAAAAATATGTAATTTTTTTTTTTTTAAGCAAAAGTGGGCGAGCCACTATAATATATTAATAAAAACTGATTCAAAAAGCTCAACTGGGAAAGAATCAGGAAGAAAACCCAGCATCATCGCTTTAATATATACAATAGTTCAAAAATATTCACTATCAACCAAGATTGATATCACATCATTCATACAATAAGGAGTATAAACTACCTCCCCCAACCCCCTAACTGAAACACATTAAATTAAAGGGGCATCAAAATATCAAAATTTGAAAGTGGGTTCAAATCAGACCACTTTTCACTCCTCCATGATGTCCTCACCTCGAAACCCACTACGCACCATTGTGTCGACCGCTATTCTATTTTTATACCGCACCATAGAAATATCATCCTGGTCTCAGGGATGCCTGAGAAGCAGCATAGTCGCGGCCCCATCATGAACACTTGTAGATGTCACCGCCGCGTCCCATCCTACACACTCGGCCTCTTGTCTACCTGAACCCGCACATTCGACAGACTTCAACTGAGAAGAGCTCAGGGGCTGCCAACCATTCCACTCGGCCGCCATATCATTCAGCCCCAACTGCAAAGGTTCCATTTGCAATCCCTGAATTTGAGGGCTATTTGAAAACCTAAGCAAGTCCAATAATGCAAATCCCATTTTTCTCACTCTTTCCTCCAGCTGATATCCGAGTGCCCGTGCAGTAACTTGAAGCACATTTTTCATGTGTTAGAATAATAAGTAGAATAATGCAAATATAAACATGGAAGAGAACACAAATGACATAGAGATTTAACGTGGTTCACCCAATCCCTAGGCTACGTCCACCAACAGCGAGTCCAATCTTTTTATTATTATCTAGCAATTACAATCTAAAACCTGCAACTCAATACCGTCACAGGAAGCTAGGAAAATCCCTCTTACAATGAAATCTCAAAACCCCAAACCCTTTCCACAAGCATATTTGACCTAACCTAATTAGGAAAAAATACTCTGACTAATAGAAAATCAATGGTCGACCCTTTACTATATTATTAAGTCATTGTTGGCGTCAAGGGGCACTGCCCCTTGACCCCGCCCTGGGGTGCTACCCCAAAGGGCCCCTGCAAGGGGTGCTACCCCTTGACCCCATCAGGGGCTCTGTCCCTTGACCCCACCTGGGGCGTTGCCCCAGGACCCTGCAAGGGGCTCTGCCCCTTGACCCCGAGCTTGGGGCCAAAATAGATATGTCTGGGGGGAAACTGCGCTGAAAGAAACTGAGTCTAATTAGGCTCCACATACATAAAAATCTCCCACTTAGATATTGATCAGAATCCACAACAATATCCTCCCACTTGGAGACTGATCGACCAAACCTGTAGCTCCCACTGGAATAAAGAAACCACCCTAGACTCTGCTATTCTTTGATTTTGTTCAGTCTAGAAGACCAACCGAAGTTGAAGAGGAATTCAGCTTCTCCCTTGGCACTACCTTTGTAAACATATCTACGGGATTATCATCTGTATGTATCTTCTCCAACTTTAACTGTCCATCATCCAAAACTAACCAGATGAAATGATATCACAATTGTATGTGCTTTGTTTTTTAGTGCAAAGCAGAATTCTTTGCAAGATGAATGGCACTCTGACTATTTGAATACAAATAATTATCTGCCTATGGATGTCCCAATTCTTCCATGAAGAATTAAAGCCATATCATCTCCATGGTTGCCTCTGTAGCAGAAACATACTCTACCTCTATAGTGGATAACGCATTCACCTTTTGTAACCAAGAAATCCAACTCACTGTTGTCCCACCAACAGTAAATACATAACCTGTAGTACTCTATCTGGTATCTATATATCTTGCCAAATCTAAGTCAACATAGCCATGAATAGTAGTAGAAGAGCCCCCAAAGTGTAAACACTTATTAGATGCACCTCTCAAATATCTGAGAATCTATTTGACTGCATTCCAATGCTCAATCCCAGGGTGACTCATATATCGGCTAACAACTCCCACTACATGTGCAATATATGGCCTAGTACATACCATAGAATACATTAAGCTCCCTACAGCTGAAGCATAAGGTATCTTGGACATTTTTTCCTCTTCTTCTGGTGTCTTTGGACACATTTCTTTGGTCAATTTCAAATGACCAAGCAAAGGTGTAGTGATAGCTTTGGCATCCTTCATGTAGAATCTCTGCAACACCTTTTCAACATAATCAACCTGAGATAGAGTTAATTTTTTGTTCTTCCTATCTCTGCAAATTTTCATGCCAAGGAT
>MU224951.1:9260602-9278219 GCA_018584345.1 Thuja plicata | reverse complement strand
TAGTTTTCCACAGTACCAGCAGTCGCTAGGTCCTCTTGACTGAGACCTCTTTCCCTTTGACTTCCCTCGTGATTTTCCATGATTTCCAGAGTTGTTTCCTCTGTCTCTTGTTCTGCCTCTACTTTCTATGTTCAATACACTACCTGATGTGGATGCCCCTGAGCTTTTCCTATGAATTTCCTCACTCAATATAACACCAACAACATCATCAAACTTTAGGGTATTAGAACCAGAAATAGAACTACTAACAGCCATTACCAAGCCATTCCAACTTTCTGGCAAAGAGCACAGAATGAAGAGAGCCCTAACCTCTTCATCAAAGGTAATTTTAACTGAAGTTAACTGACTTGTAACTATATTAAACTCATTCAAATGATCAGTGACTGATCCACCTTCTACCATTTTCATGTTAAATAAATGCTTCATGAGAAATATCTTGTTTGAAGCTGAAGGCTTTTCATACAACTTCGCTAGGGTTTCCATCAAATCTTTAGCTGTCGTTTCTCCAGTAATATTGAATGCCACCGATTGTGCCAGGCATAAACAAATACTCCCCAGTGCCTTCTTATCCAAAATATCCCAATCTTCCTTAGACATTGCTGCCTCTTTCTTGGCTATTCCCTCTAATGGCTGCCATAGATCCTTGTGATAGAGATAGTCCTCCATTTGCATCTTCCATAACTGGAAGTTCTGCCCATTAAACTTATCAACCTTTAGCCTACCCTCGTCTTCCATTTCTCCCACTTAATCGAGAGACTCTCCCACTAACTCGTGAGACCTACTTCAGAGAATAGATGAAAGAACAAACAAAAAAACCTTGCTCTGATACCACTTGTTAGAATAATAAGTAGAATAATGCAGATATAAACATGAAAGAGAACACAAATGACACAGAGATTTAACATGGTTCACCCAATCCCTGGGCTACGTCCACCAACAACGAGTCCAATCTTTTTATTATTATCCAGCGATTACAATCTGAAACCTACAACTCAATACCATCACAGGAAGCTACAAAAATCCCTCATACAATGAAATCTCAAAACCCTAAGCCCTTTTCACAAATATATTTTACCTAACCTAATTAGGGCAAAAAATACTATGACTAATAGAAAATCAATGGTCGACCCTTTACAATATTATTAAGTCATTGTTGGCATCGAAGGGCGCTACCCCAAAGGGCCCCTGCAAGGGGCGCTACCCCTTGACCCCATCAGAGGCTCTACCCCTTGACCCCACCTGGTGTGCTGCCCCAAGACCCTGCAAGGGGCTCTGCCCCTTGACCCCGAGCTTGGGGCCAAAATAGATATGTCTGGGGGGAAACCACACCAAAAGAAACTGAGTCTCATTAGGCTCCACATACATAACATCATGTGTGACGAGCTCCACTTGTCCACTACTTTTTTCATTGCCTCAAAATTCACTAAGACTTCATACTTTTGAAGCAACTGGGCATGCGAAAACAATCCTCCCACTAATGCCATTCCACACCAAAGATCATAATATTGCATAGCCACATTAAGCTTGTTATCCGCAATAAACACTGGCCGAATTACCTTGGTCACCAGAGACTGAAGGAGGAGTGGAGACTGCATGATTTCCATGGTGTTAGAGAGGAAAATGGACACTAAATTTGAAGGATAGAAGAATTGTATTGCAGCGGTGCCCAAATGTTCTTCCCCAATAACTTGTTTGATAGCCCGCCTAACTGTGGGGGAATGGATGATAAACATGGTGTCAAGAGTTGAGTCCACCACTGGAATCAGAAGCACAATTTCCTCAGCACTTGGTGGTATCCAAATGCAATGATTCTTTGGCATGATCCCCCTGTGTTTCTTGTGACAAGAATCGCACGAAACAACAACATCTAAATTCTTTTCCATTCTCTAACCTTGCTGAAAAAATGTGAAACAATCTGGAAATTTAAGCCACGAATGTACCCTTAATGACTATTAATAGCAAAAGGATTTGGAAATCCCACTCCATACTTGCCTAGGTTGTGAATTCATTATTCTTTTACACTCACACCTGGGAGGCCATGTGAATAGTGCTAATCGACTGAGCTGAATATCGTCAGCATTATGTACTTCCAATCCCTCACAATATATGATAGAATATTATGCTAATGTTGATGATATTGGCTCATACATAGAATCCTAAATCGCCAAGTCTGCATACCAAAAACCATCTTATCCAAATCCTTTTGTTGATTAATGATGACAATAGTCCTTGTCAACTTGAATTAATCTTTTAAGCTCTCCATCATCATCAATCAAAGCCGATGGATTCAATGATGAAAGGTGTAAACCATCACATCCCAAATTAGATAAGTAGTCTGCAACCTAATTTCCTTCCCTCAACGTATGTGATATACAAACATCATGACATTCATCTAAAATTCTCCAAATTTGTATTAAAATATATTTTAATTTCCATGAATGTGCCTTTTTATGAATATAGGCATTTGTAATAACAGATGAGTCACCTTCTATGTGCAACGAACAAAAATTACCCTGTTTAGCTAAAATTATCCCTGCAAGTAGAGCTTGGGCTTCCACCAAATTATTAGTACCAATAGCCAAAGGGGAAGTGACAAGTGCAACTACTTGTCCTTTAATGTCTCGAATACACGCCCCCAACCCTAAGATTCCAGGGTTACCTCTCGAAGAACCATCAAAATTGAGCTTCATAAACCCCTCATTTGGAGGTCTCCAATAATTTGATCTACTATATGTCAAACCTTAATTTTGATGGGTTGTTCATATTTATGAGCTCCTTTTTACTAGTAAAATAAGCAATGCTATACTTGAACAAAAAGTCTTCATTGGGTGGTAGGAACATTTTGAGTGATGAAAATTTGTTACATGGGGTAGTGGAGAAGATTGAGGCTTTGATGTGACAAAGGATCCCTACTTTTACATTACCTGATCGAATATGATCCACTCAGCTGAGAGAAATTGCTAATATTAGTTAGGGAACTTAGAATAATTGGTTAATGAACATTTGTTATATTTTTTGTTTGGGATCTATTAAAATGTAATTCTTCTAGATTGTGCATGAATATTATAGAGTCAAAAGTAGCAACTACAAAAATATCTCTTGTCAAGTAGTAAAGAATGGATAATAATTAAATTCATTCTTAAAAAACAAGAGAAGAATGAGTCAATTGAATCATTAAAAGTGAAGAATAATGAAATAAATCGAATGAAATAATCTAAGAATCTCTAGGAGAATAGGGGCATGAGTTTGTATGCAACAAGTATTATAAGAAAGTATTGAGGAGAGTGTAGACAAGGACTCTCCGGGTACTAATTATTCATCAACAACTTTAATTTGGTTGCCCATCTAGTGGAGGAGAATTGATTTTCCTCATAGGCACCATTCAAAATGATGTCCCTCGAAGACTTCCATAGCCAACTCTTTTCATTGGGGCTCTTAGGTCAAGTCATGTTAGCTTCTTCTTTACTCCTCCTTGAGGGCCATAGAGTGATTGTCTTCATAGTTATCCTAATGCTAGTACCTGACCTGTAGAACACTCACTTAGCCATCAGTTGATTGTTAGCTATCATTGAATAATGGGGTGAGACAATAAGTTGAATTAAACTCAATTACCTTTCCATTCTCTCCAATAAGTCATCAAAAAAATTTTGTGAGACTCTATGAGATCCATAAACCTCAGAGAAATTTGCTAACTAATATTACTTATTACTATCGATAATTTAATTTACTATTTGTTCAACAATGTATTTTACATTTCCTTAATTCCTAAAATGTAAGAACCCAAAATACTTGTTGACTTCAGACCTATAAACCTATACAACACCATTTACAAATTTTTTTCTCAAGTTTTGGTGAACAAAATTAAACCCTTTCTAGATGGTTTTATCAATAGTAATCAAAAAGGATTTGTGTCGGGGAGACAAATAATAGATGGTGTGGTTTCTATGCATGAAATTATCCACTCTATGGAAAGATGTCACATATCAGGAATGATCCTTAAACTTGATATCTCTAAAGTATATGATAGGGTAAGGTGGGAGTTTCTCTTTAATTTTTTGTAAAATTTTTGTAGAAATATTGATCAACCTTGTTATGGAATGTATGGAGATGGTTAGATTCTCATTTTTTGTTAATGGAGTCTTAATGGGATTCTTTGGAGTAGCTAGGGGCATCAAAAAAGGAGGCCCTTTGTCCCCTTACTTATTTAGCATTTTTGTTGAAGCCTTGGGTAGGAATTTCTTGAATCTTGTAAGCACAGGTAGACTCCAAGGTGTTAAGACTTCCTCCACCATCCCCCCTTTTGTGTTTCAGTAGTTTGTAGATGATACCATTCCTTTTGGGAAAGCTTATGTTATTGAAGCAAGGAATGGAGGTGCTTTATTAATAATTGTTCAAAGGCTTTGGGTCAACACATCAACCATGAGATAAGAAGTATATATTTTTTCAAGACTAAAGAGGACCCACAAAATCAAATTAAAGCCATTTTGGGCTATCAGAATGTTTTTCTCCCTAAAACATACCTTATCATGTTAGAGCTGTGATCATATTACTAAGAAGGGGGTGAATCGGTAATCTACCAATAAATCCAATATATCAACCTCTTGAACTTAAAACATCATTCACAAGATTAACCTTAATTACACCAAATGTAAATCTTAAACATGCAAGATCATCCACAAATTTGAGACACAGATTTATCTCATGGAAACCCAAATAGGAAAAAAACCATGGTGGGGATTAGTACCAACTAAAATGATGTACTCTTCTGAAGTATGCCCTGTGAGGAGCTTGACCCTGTTAGGAGTTTATAATAACACTATTAGGTGCTACCCAGTTAAGGGATTTTCCTTTGGCTTATTAGGACCTTTACCCTAATAACAATAGCCTTGTTAGAGGACTTAAAATACAAGATAATGTATCACCTTGTTAGAGGATTTACAAAAAAGATCTGTTACCTGATCTACCCTGCTATGGGATTCACCTTTTGTAGCTATTAGGGAACAACAGAAAGAATGATCTATAGAATAGCACTATCTTTGATTGATCAGATCCACTAAAGCACACTGTCTCTTCTCAAATCACTATACTCTTTCCTGGATTGATTGCAACTTGCACTTATCACCACACTTTCCCAATACACGATCAACAAAAAAAAATTTCAACTTCATCCATTATATAATGAACTATTTATGCGTGTGAAATTGTGTTTGATACCTACAGCTGCAAACACACACTTCAATGAACCATCATGGGGTTACCTAGTTATAAAATGAAAAAATTAGAAGACTGAAATGCCCAAGGCTAACCAACATTAGCTCATTGCCTTCTAGTAGGCAGGAGTTTTAATCTTTCTCTCAAGTCATTGCAAGAAACAATGACTACACCAGATCCTAAACGAAGGATTTGAAAGCTAAATGAAATTATTATTCTATATGATATGCAAATTGAAATGTTTTTGTTCTTTTCAAAGCCCAAATTGAAAATGCTCTAGATTATGAAGTTTGCATGTAACTAACAAAAACAATTAACAAATCTAAGTAACTGAAACTAAGAATGCTTGAATGCTAAAAAAAGGTATAATAATGATAGCTAGAATTGGGATCCTTTGTGAAGGAAATGAAGCTCTCTTTTATAGAAAATCTGTCCTAAGTCAACGGTCAAGATTAGAGGAAATGAGTGGCTCAGATTTGATTTCAGGAAGCACAATCCATGTGCAAGCAATTCGATTGGTTGAAAGATTCAGTCTTTTTGGAAACTTCCAAATTGATTTTCAGTTAACAGCTTTATTTCCAAAATGATAAATAGATAAGATTAAGTTAACTGAACAAAACAAATTTGTTTCCAAAATAATAAATAAAATGAATAAAACAGATTTATTTCCAATTCAAAAATTAGTTGATGACATCATATGCATTTTTAAAGATTTAATTGATTTTAAATGCACATTTTAATTCAGAAATCAGTTGATGACATCTTATGCATTTTTAAAGATTTAATTGATTTTAAATGCACATTTTGATTCAAAAATTAGTTGATGAGATCATATGCATTTTTAAAGATTTAATTAATTTTAAATGCATATTTTGTTTTTATTAATTAATTTAATTCCTTTTTGAATTTTATTGGCAATTTAGTAATTTTATTTAAATAATTAAATTAAGGTTTATTTGCCAATATATTATATTTTTAGGAATTAATTAATCAAGTGTGATGATTAATTAGGACCTAGGATTCAGGTAAGATTAGCTTGAAATTGATGAATTGACTGTTTGGTTTAGAACTTAGAATTATCAAGATTAGGGTTTCTTGATATGAGACTAAGATTAGGGGTCTAGGGTTTAGGTGACCACTTTTAGGTCATTACATTTTCCCCTCTTTGAATTGATGTGTGATCAACGCATTGATTCAAAGACCTGTTAGCGACAAGACCCATAACAATTTAATTTGAAGCGGTGAAACCATTCTTTTGAAGAAGACCGACTTCGAGATTGGTTGGATGAAGATCAATCAAAAGATATAAACAAAATGCTCAGTTTTATTTGAAGCGATGAAAATGGACATATGTCAAGAACTCTTAAACCTTTTGATTGGTTTGAACGAATAACTAGTTTGATTTGAAGTGATGAAACTTATTACCGTTAACAGATTTGATTAGCAAGAAAATTGACTTGATTTAAAGTGATGAAGCCAATTTGGTCAATGTATCTGGTTTCAATAATGAATAGCTTGTATAAGACTGGTCTTGTTTGGTTTTGAGTGTATTCATCATTATATAAGACCATTGATTAGGTTGCCTTTGATTTTAAGATGATCTCAACTTGATTTGATGTGATGAAGCTGAGATGCCCCAAGTGATGGGGTTTTGATTGAGGATATGATCACTGAAATGTTGATGTCTTGATCCTGCCCCCTTGGGAGAAAAATAAAAATATGGCTAGGTGCCCCAGTGATGAGAACCAATTCAATTGATAACATGATGTAAGAAGAAGCTGATCTGATTAGAAATAGGTCCCAAACGGTTAGGAAAAAAGATGTACTGTATGGGAGGTCATGTTTGACCAAAAGTATGATACATGGATTGACTAGAAGAAAAGGATGAGAGGTTTCCATTGGTTGGAGTCCAGAAGATAGATTGTACAAGCGGTCAGCTGTAGTTGACTGAAAAAGTCAAACTTCAAATTTTGATTTTGAAAATGTGCGTGTGAAATTGTGTCAGATAGCTGCAGTTGCAAACACACACTTTAATGAACCATTATGGGGTTAGCTAGTTAGAGGATGAAAAAATTAGAAGACTAAAATCCCCAAGGCTAACCGACATCGACTCATTGCCTTCTAGTAGGCAGGAGTTTGAATCTTTCTCTCAGGTCATTGCAAGAAACCGTGACTACATCAAATCCTAAACAAAGGATTTGAAAGCTAAATGAAATGATATTCTATATGATATGCAAATTGAAATGTTTTTGTTCTTTTCAAAGCTCAAATTGAAAGTGCTCTATATTATGAAGTTTTCATGTAACTAACAAAAAAAAATTAACAAATCTAAGTAATTGAAACTAAGAATGCAAAATGCTTGAATGCTAAAAATAGTATAATAACGATAGCTAAAATTGGGATCCTTTGTGAAGGAAATGAAGCTCTCTTTTATAGAAAATCTTGCCTAAATCGACGATCGAGATTAGAGAAAATGAGTGGCTCAGATTTGATTTGAGGAAGAACAATCCATGTGCAATCAATTCGATTGGTCAAAAGATTCAGTCTTTTTGGAAACTTCCAAATTGATTTTCAGTTAACAGGTTTGTTTCCAAAATGATAAATAGATAAGATTAAGTTAACTGAATAAAACATATTTGTTTCCAAAATAATAAATCAACTAAATAAAATAGATGTATTTCCAATTCAAAAATCTATTCATGACATCATATGCATTTTTAAAGATTTAATTGATTTTAAATGCACATTTTAATTCAAAAGTCAGTTGATGACATCATATGCATTTTTAAAGATTTAATTGATTTTAAATGCACATTTTGATTCAAAAATTAGTTGATGACATCATATGCATTTTTAAAGATTTAATTGATTTTAAATGCATATTTTGTTTTTATTAATTAATTTAATTCTTTTTTGAATTTTATTGACAATTTAGTAACTTTATTTAATTAATATATTAGAATATCAATTAAATAATTAACTTAAGGTTTATTTGCCAATATATTGTATTTTTAGGAATTAATTAAGCAATCAAGTGTGATGATTAATTAAGACCTAGGATTCAGGTAAGATTAGCTTGAAATTGATGAATTCTCTGTTTGGTTTAGGACTTAGAATTATCAAGATTAGGGTTTCTTGATATGAGACAGAGATTATGGGTCTAGGATTTAGGTGACCACTTTTAGGTCATTATACTCACAAGGTGATTGACAAAATTATAATGGAAACATAACCTGAGAAGCTCACGCCTCCTAGACCTAATGCTACTAAGCCTAAATATATCCTAAAGGGAGACTCCTCCAAGAATACTGCTATACACCAAATTTGCACCCTCCTAAACTCGAGCGACTAGTGATCTTGTATAACATGGGAATCACTTCTAGGTTGTGGGACCTTGCTAAACTTGAAGTGAAACCTCCAGATTCTAGGTCAATTCCTCTTGGATAATCACCTATTTTTCTTTTGAAACTTGAAATAAAACTTGGGAGGAAAAGGGATAGAAGGAACCTGAAAAGAATAAATCAAGAGCCTAATCTATTAGGTGATACACCAAAAATGACATGAATCATAACACAATGGCTAGGGATTAGCATGAAATCCCTGAATAAGAACAAGTACAACTTTCTGAATAGGCTTGCAAAAGTGTTTCATAGAGAGGTCTGAGATGAAATTATTCAAGGAAAGAAAAGATTTCACAGAAATAGCTTCAAGAAAATAGACACATACTATGACCTACAAGAAAAAATCCATTGCAACAAATAGGTATAGAAATGAGACAAGATAACAAGGAATGGACAAAATTCATAAGATTATCTTTATCAATCATCCACAATAGTACACAAAGATGCATAAAAGAAAGAGGACTTAAGATAACCCACAAATTTCTTCAACATTCAGTCACTGTATTATGCTTCAGAGAGAATCCCAAACATATGAAAACCTGAGGGTAAGAGAAATGCTACCAAAATTCTTGCATAAGCTTGAAAAACTGAGAATTGCAAACATATGAAAAGTTTGAGGATAGGAAAAATGTCACAAAAAAACTCTTATACATCTGAACCCCTTTTAAAAACTTCTAAAACTACTTATATACAACCTCCTCTACCACCAAGGCTCGGGAGTCAATTCATCATCAATGCAGATAATATCAGAGAAACTTAGGGTTATAAAAGATATCCCTTAAACAACTGGAAACCCTAAAATAGTCAAGTATGTCCATTAATGCACCTAAGAAGTATCTCAGACAATCATATATCATTTGGCAACATGCCCAAACATCATAAATTAATTTAGATAGATCACCAAGATTTATCTACCTTCTCTGCAACCTGGAGTACATCTCCACGACCATGGAAACCCTGGAAACAATTTGAATATTTGAATTTAAAATGTAAACGGTCATAGGTGGCATGGAATATCCTATTGACAGCTAAGGTTCGAACCTTTAATAACTTAAAAAAAAAACTCTTGATATCTTTTAAGTTACCCGGGCTCAGGATCTGATCGGGAGACACGTCAAGCAAGCGTGATGCCTTTATTATTAACAAAATTTATCCTTATGCTTGAGGCATAATGCCTAGCACCTGATTAAATCTAATCTTCTCTACTTTTACCTACCTTAGATCGGCCACCTTTCTAGGTTTTGAATGATGCATGATTCCTCATACAATATTTATCGATCATGTTTATTTTAAGGCATAACACCCATAGTCAAATCTATCTTGAATTGCCTTACCTTTATCTACCTTTGAACCTACAGGACCCATGATGTCAACAGTGTCAAATGTCACTCAGGCACAATGCCTTATTCAATATCTATCGAGCACCTTAACCTTAAGACAATGCACCAATTGCCCAACGAATACTAACTAGAATGGGTGCTAACTTTAACCCCTGTCATGCGATCGCAAGTCCCACTTGACCGGGAAGGAAACATGTCATAGTTGTGCAATGGCTTAAGCATTAATGATCTTTTAGTTTACCCTTAAGGATAAGTGCCAGACATTGGATCAAAATAAACTTGACTGGAGATTAACAAACCACCGACGAACCCAAGTTTTGACACCCTGACATGCGTTGACATGACGCAATGGCTCAAGAATTATCCTTCATGCATCTTAACTCCAAGTCAAAGCGCTGACCACTAGACTAAAAGAAACCTTCTTCTAGAATAACCAACCGCTGATGGGCCCAAGTTCTGACAACATCGACACGTGTCAACATGACACAATGGATTTATCATTATTGATCGAGCATCTCCTGCATAAGGGAAAATGTCATCCACACGATCAAAAGAAACTTGACTGTAGATTAACAAGCCTCATCCTGTTGGTGCTATTTCCTGTTTGAATTGTGCCTTGTAATTTTCTTAGCGTCCCTTGTCATTGGTGGTGTCCAAGGCTTTGAAATCGGGGTTAAAATTAATCTTGTGCCTCTGCAAAGTTTTTTCTTACCCTTAACCTAGTTGAAAATGGTGGAAAATGTCTAAAAAACCATAAGTGTCTTGGCCGATTCTATTTTCATGTTACTTTTTTGGTCACTTAAGTTACCTCAAGTCATGTGTTTATGTTAAATGGGTTGTTTTTTAAAAAGACTATGTTATCCTAACCACTTTAATAATTCCTAATTCATGCCGCTAAAAAATCCCTTTTATGTCATTATCTTATGTGGTGAGCAAGTTGGGTTTGATCGAACGGCCCGCTTAATGGCTTAGTCAAAAGGTAAATGACATCTATCAGTTAAGTGATTAAGTAGTGGTGACGCATGTCCTTGGTGGGTCTGAAAAGTTGTAAAGGTTCTTAGTTAAAGAGTGAGCAAGTATGAAAAAATCTGACAGCTCGCTTAATGGCTTAAAAGAAAAGTGCACGACATCTAATGGGTAAGCCATTAAGCGGTAGCGACACGTGTCCAAGAAAGAATGTGGGTCCAGTCGTAGACAACATAAAGATTGCTGAAGCTCAGAAAGATCTAAAAGTGGGTGTAATGGCTTATACCCAAGATGCATGACATCTATCAGACAAGCCATTAAGCAGTGATGACACCTGGCAGCTGGTGGACCTGGATATTTAGAGCTGGCAAGATTTTAAAAGGTAGTTAAATTATACAGTCCGCTTAATCACTTAAAATGAAAATGCTCAACATCTAGTGAGTAAGCGATTAAGCGGTATTGACACGTGTCCTGGGTAAACAGTTGTTTTTGGGAAAATAAGATAGTCATTAGATGCAGAAAATGATGTCCAGAATCTACGACTCAAATTCAAAGTTCTTAAAATGCGTTGCAGAGAGCTGTTAAGCTGCAAAATTGAAGCTTGCAATTTAATTACAGAATGTGTGGCCACTCCAGTCAAATTCAATTCGAAAGACTGATTTGATTGAGGCCATAAAATTGATTAAGTTGACTTGCAATCATAATGATTCATCAAAATCATTTGAGAAAAAATGGGATTACAGAGAAAATTGGCTTCACGTGACTACTGTGCAGAACGGGTAAGCTTTTCTAATTCACCAGCATTTAGATTGTTAGTGGGATTTGCAGTTCAGAAAGGTTTTTTAGAACTTTGTCTCAGAATTTAAATCTTATATCAAAAAAAAAAAACCTTAGATTCAGAATGGCCCCTAGCATTGAGATTTCTGGAGAGGTTGATTATCAAAAAAGAAATGTTAGGGAAGATTTGTTACAACAATTGTCACTGTCCATAGGAGACGCCACTCAAATTAAAAGGGTAGTTCCACCACATCCCTGTTTCAAAATTGGAGACGGGTTATATGATTCCAGTAGATGGGCAAAAGATGTCAAGACCAGTTTTGATGGTCTTACTCTGTTAAGAACAGCCTATAGCCAAAGGAATGCTCCTACCCCAGACTCTAACATTTGGGAGTTAGACGTAGGAAAATTGATAGCACCTAGTGTGTTTATGGAAACTAATTTTTTCACTTTAATTGCAAACACTTATGATAAGGTGGCTAGGGTTGTTAGGGATACCCAGGTAAATATTCTATTAACTGTATCAGCTGATGAAATCAGAAGGATCTTCAAGCTGACTGACACCTCAATGCAAATGGATGAAATTAATTTTGAGTACTTTAAAGAAGTATACCAGACTCGGAGGGAGTATTATAGGGATGAGGCATTGAAGGGATACTTTAATAAAATAGGAGACTTGGTTGTAGTAGGGCCTAGGACGCCATAACATTTCAAGTTGGATCTCTTTAATGGCAAGGCCAGAAAAATGTACAGTGCTCTAAACCATGTTTTGGGGGTAGATGAAGATGTAACAATGCATGTTCACATAATGCTAATGGTTGTTCAAATTTTGCATCCCCACCTATCAGTAGTATTTGATTTTGCATCTTATATTGCCTAGGAAATGCATGAGGGTCTGGCAGGAATTCAAGACAGCAACATACACAAACCAATGGGATGGTATTCCCTCATGATGCATATTTTCTTCTTCAACAATGTAGACTTATTTGAGGAAGAAATGAAATTGACTAAGTTCCTGGGTGATAAAGAATTGCCTATTCAGATGTGGAGTACTAGTCTGTCATGGGATAGGAAGAGTGCTAGTTATGTTTATTTTGATAAGGTTTTTGAAACTAGACTCAAGTCACTGCTGAGAAATCAAAATTCTAGGGTCCACACTGAGATGATGAGGCTTTTGAGGCCTATGGAATATGCCCCAGAGCTAAAAATTTCTCACAATTGGGGAGATCTAATTTTGTACCCTTTTTCTACAGTAATTAGGGTTTATGGATTCAGAGGAACCCCTTATGTGCTTCCCTAAAGAGTTCCTCTCAAGATTGGAGTAGCAGAGATCACAAGGCAATTGGGTGGGCTACAGGAAGAAGCCCTGACTAGAAAGATGAAGGGAAAATTTTTTCCTACCCTCACCAGAGCACATCATTTCATCATAACCAAAGGTGGGTGGACACAATTTCACAAGTATTTTGAGCCTTATCATCTAGCCATGTTTGTATCCAGGTGTGTAGATAGTGAAGAATTTATCATGGGTATGTTCAGGAAAAGGAATAAGTGCTTGATATTAGAACATCAATTCAACTACCCTGAGGATATCATCAGAAGCATTTTTGACCTTGGTATCCAGGAAGTCAGGAAGGAGAAATGGATGGCATACAAGAAGTCTTTGGACTTTGTACGTAATTTTGACAAGACTTATGATCCTTTAAAGGAATTTTTCTCATGGTCTTATAAGATTGACTCCCTAATGAATCTATTTGAGGGGATCATAAAGACCCTAAATGAGAAGAAGCAGAGGATAATTGAAAATGAACCAGAAAATGCTCTTGTTGTTTTGAATAAATTTCCACATGGAAAAATAGTCCCACTGGGGGATTATGTAGTGTATAAAAGGAGAGGATACACTACTATTGCACCTAAAGCTGACAAACCTCCTCAGCATAAAGGAAAGAGGCCAACAAGTGCTAATATTCAAGAAGTGCCCGCTCCCAAAAGGAAAAGGGTGGAAGCAAAAGAACAAGAGAGTGAATTGTACTCTCCTTCCCAATCCCCCATGCAATATGATGACCAAGCCATTGCTGAGAAATTGGTACAATTAAGGAATGTTGGTGAAGTTGTTGTCACCACTTAGGAGTTACAAGAAGGGATGCTAGAGGCACCTAAACATACAACAACTTACCTCATAGTAGCAGAATTTACTGGAAGAGAGTTAGATCCTATAACCAAGCAAGCCAGTGATGAATTCTTGTCTGATGATAATTTCATTAAAAGTAGGGCATTCATTCAATTTCTATGGAGATGCCATATTGATGAATTCAACCATAAGTGCCAAAAGCTGCAAGAAGCCCAGCCCAACTCTACTAAGGAAGATATAGAGAAAAAAGTCAAGCAGGAGCTGGTATCTAATTTTGATAAGGTCGCCCTTGAAGAGGGTAGGGAAACGATTAAGAAGCAGGGAGTGCTCATACTGCCTCAATGGGATTTAGCAGATGCAATAGTTTTTGATGCTATTAGGAAGCAAGCAAAGCCTATGAGCACTACTGGGACATCAATTGGTGCTCAGTTTAGTGAAGAGCATGCATCCCTAGCAATTTGGTCATTTAAGAAAAAGGACAAGAGGAGAATAAAGGAAGGTGATGATATTGAGGATACAGGAAGCCTAATTGTGAAGAGGGTTGCTGACACTTCAGGAACTGAAGTAGCAATCCTCATTGTTCAAATAGCTAGTTTAAGCCTAAGGGTAGCTGAGAAAGAAAAGGAGGCTTATGCTAGCTTAAATGAGAAGTACAAATTTGTACTTAAAGCTTACAATGAGGAAAAGGTCAAATCCTTGTTGAAGGATAACAAAATAGTAGTATTAGAGGGTAAGGAAAAAATCCAACTTATGCCCCATGGGGTAATTGCTCAGGAACCTCACCAACCCTCTTCCTCTAGTCCATTTGTGACATATCCCCCATCTCCTACACCTTTGAGTCCCACCACCCAAGAAGCCATTGATGCCAAAAGAGAAGAACTAGAGGCTGAGAAAAATAGGTTGATCAGTGAGAGATCAAGACTAGAAGAAGAGGGAAAAATAGATCTTGAAGACTTCCCTGCATACAAAGAAGCTGAGGAATTGGTGAAACAAAAATGTTTTGACCATATATTTTCCAACCTCAAGAGTTGTGCTAGTGAGGTCAACCTTTCTAACCTCTATTTACTGGGAAAGAAGATTGTAAGCATCATAAGTAGACATGATGATGGAAAGGAACAATGGGATCTGATAGTGAATAACTAGAAGGGGAAGGAAACCCATGTTAAATCTTTGTACTCTCTTTCAAAGGAGCAGAACAATATTGATATCATCCTGACAAGCACCCATAAATATCTCAAATTGATGGTTAATTTGAACACCAAGAAGAACATGGTCATTAGGAGGGTATCAAATTTGAGAGAAGAGTTCTCCGGGGATAGATATAACATGTTTCCCAACATTTTCAAAGAGGATGGGAACATAAAAAATGAAGCCTTATGGCTAAGACAATTGAATGAAACCTTAACCAGCAGAACAAAAAGTATTGTTACATTGGGAAATACTGGCTGGTTTGTGTTAACTATTGATATTTTAAATAAAGCCAAGGCATTTTTTGAATCCTGAGAGGCAGAAATTGAGAAAGCTTGTGTTGATTGGGAGGAATTCAATAGCTAGAAGGATGAGTTCCTCAGTTTTAGTTGGCCAAATGATGAGGAGTTCACCACAAGGGTTAGCAAGTATGGTATAGTCACCCCGGTAGCATAAGACAATAAATATAAGGGGGACAATGAACACCAAAGAGGTTGAGAAGTTTGAGCAAATCAGATATTGTGGGCTCTACATCAGCAAGAGGAAAAATTCCAGATGAAAAGGACCCAGCCACCTCAGAACAACTTCAAGCATTCAAGCGATCATAGGAGAAAGGGATTACATGGCTTATAACAAAGATTTTTTATTCCATCCACCTGAAATTTTGTCTCGTCTGTAAATTGTATTTTGTCCTCTAGCCTAGTCATCCATAGCTTGTTGCATCCTTATTTTCCAAAAGGATTCCAGGATGACTGTGGCTTTCTATAAGTAGCAAGTTGTAATATTGTAATAACGATGGTAAAAAAAAAAAACTACAAGGCAGACTTCTGAATTGTGTCTGAATGTTGGTTTTGAGTCTTTTGAATGTACTGATATCAAACATATATTAATAAAATACAATGGAATCTCCATTTTGATACCAATGATGTCTTTTTGCATTTTCTCTTAGTTCTTGTATGTTCAATTTGTAAGGCATTTTGAGTATACTGGTTATAAGGTAGCCATGTCGTTGTTTGTAAGTGCTTTCAAGGAGAGTTTTAAATCTTGCAGATAATTGTAGAGGGTTAGGGTTAATGCAGGAATTTGACACAGGGGTGTGAGGATGAGAGGATAGTTTGTAAGGAATTCCATCTAAGGTTTATTTGTATTTCCATTAATTATCCTTGATATGTGTATGTTTTGTTCTAACTCTATGACCCATGATTAGGCACTGGCCTAAACGCTGACAAGTGGTTGTTATCATCAATCCAATTTTAATCAATCTTTAACATTTTTGCTATCTTAAATACATGTCTAGCTAATTATATTCAGTACAATTCACTTTAGTGATTCCTTGAAGAGTGAATCAATAGGTTAGCCCTCCTAAGCCTGGTGGCATAAAAAGAAGGATCACAAATCCTTAATCCACTGTTGAAATTATAGAAAGATAATACTCTACCAAAGGTGCACCTGCCTGGGTATGTGGAGCCCAAAGTGTAGAAGGATTTTCATCCTTATTAATTAGCCTTTTCCCTGTGAGAATCTAAATTGGGTATAAGAGAGTCTAGCATTTATTGCTATTATAATTGATTCTACAAGAAAAAGAGCTAAAAAATTGGTGACTCTACTGGGGAATTGCAATGTTCTCAGAGTCATGATCATGAAAGCATTTGTCCTTACCATATTGAGAATTAGTTTGTTTTTTTTCATAATCATTAAAGCGAGTTTATTCTACTTATCTGTTGTGACACACTGCTTGAAGGTCTTGATTCTGAAAATGATACAGATCTTGTGTCAGTTGGAATAGTTGGTAACTCTAAAATATCTTATCTGGCCCTTTGTTTGTTTTCAAGAGGAAATCCATTGAATTGAAAATATTTGTAGTTATGGGCAGTGAAAGGTCATTTTCTTGAAGTTACCAGGTGAGGAATTATCAATCCTACTCTATTTGCAAAGTTCCATATTCGCTTATTTCTATAAGAGGAAATCTGAGATAGGACAAGGTGTTTGATCTCTACATATATTAGTCCTCTGAAAAGAGGTGGTGACTCTAACCTCTATGTATTCCTATATGCCTCTCTCTTTGATTCCCACAGCTTTCCAAAGGCGATGGTTAGTAGAAAAGGTTTCACAAGTGAATGCAAATCAAGTATATAATGACTACTAAATGAATAACAGAAACGTGAGCAATAAAATGAACAAGCAAGAGAAAGGAAGACAAATAAATGCAAACCCCACGATGCTTGAAGCTTCTACTGTTTCTCTCTACTCCTTCTGAAATGTTGTTCTTGATGCTCAGTATTGGCGGGGTAGCGTCTATGACTTGAGAAGCTTCGATAATTTTGATAATTGAAATCTGTGTGTGGTCGCAAGATGGCTTGAATGCTAGAACCAAACTGACAAAGTAATGGCGCACAAGAGCTTGAAATCCTGCACCCTTCAAATGGTTATGAAGGGTTTATTATATAGGAATTGGTGATGATATGAATGGTTGAGATCTATCCCAGAGATGGGGAGATGAACGGTTGAGATCAAAAGGAACAGGAGAGGTCCTCAGTAAACTCCACCTCTTTATTTGGTAAAGAGGAGATAGAGTTTGGTTAACTGAAGAGCTAATTATGAGTTAC
>MU224951.1:9214295-9228888 GCA_018584345.1 Thuja plicata | reverse complement strand
GATTTGGGGAATGAATTTAGAAGAAAATAGATGATTAATTAATGATTAAAAAACCATTAATTAATAGATGAAAATTAGTGTTTTTAATGTAAAGTCGCAAGCTTGTCCATTTTAGGGTGTCTACAATTCCAGTATTGTACAGTGAAATATTTGTTTGTTCTGTGAGATGAGCCAACAAAGAAATACTAGATCGTATTCCAAAATGAATCCTGAAAAGGATCTTGGAGAAGAGCTCCATACGCCTCAAAGGAAACAATGGCCCAAAAGAGGGGCATCTAAACATGATTCCCAACATGCCTCTGAAGGAAGAATGGATATCCCCATTCTAGAAAGAAAGTCATCTTCATCTGAAGATGCAGAACCTATGGGACCAGTTGATGCTTATAGAGATAATACCAATTTTGATCCCTTTAGGGATGGAGAAAATACTGACATAGGATTCTTTCCCGCAGAAGAAAATCTTGCTGCATCAGAAGAGACCTCTGCTGCTGAAACAACATCATATGATTCTGATAAGTTGCAAGATGAGATTGTGGCTTTGAAAAGAAAAAAGAAAGAACAAGAAAAGGAAATGGCTGAAGAAGAGGAAAAACATGGGAAAAGGATATATGACTTATTATTGGAAAGAGAAGAACTCTTGGCTGAGACTAGAAGGAATGACCTCAAGACTAAAAGCCTGAATCAAGAAGTTAAAGGTTTGAATCCAGAATTGTTTGGTAGCCTCAATGATTTGAGAAGCAAATCCCCAAATAGAATCTCAAACCTTGACAAGGATGAGTTTGAGAAGGAAGGACCCGTCATTAGGCAGTTGTTCCCATATGAGAATGAACGAAATGTGAAACTCAAAGTGACTACTAAAGATGCCCCTGACAAAGGTAAGAAAAAGGTTGTTGGTATCAGCATAAATGAGCCTAAGCAGAAAGTTTCTAACCTTGAAGGAATACCTCAAATTTATTTGGACATTGAACAAGCCAGGAAGGCTAAAGAAGTCTTGGCAAAACAACTAGAAAAGTTGGAATTGGAGGCTGTTGTAGCTGATATGAAAATGAAGATAGCCTTGCTTTATGATACTAATAATACTACTGCAAGTAGTTCTATGCATGTGAATCAAGGAATACAACAATTAAATCCTTCTGTTGATCTAAATGTGAACAATCAAGGTGATGCTGATAAAGTCCAAAAGTGTGGAAAAAACCCAAATGTTCAAAACTCTGGTCCTAATGTAGCAGCTCGACTTGTGGGTCCTAACCCAAGTTTTCAAGCTGCCAAGCCCAAGCAGGGTGTTCCCCCACATGTTCAACATCAAGGAGGAACTGCTGGACCGAATGGTAACAATGAGCTGGGGAATTTCCAAAGGAGGCCTATTTGCATGAACAGATACAAAGCTCTCTTCTTTGAAGGTATTCCTGGTCACCCTAATGTGATCCCTAATGAGGTAAGAGATAGGATCCCTAATTTCACAGGAAATAATGTTGTTACTTGTGAGGAGCATTTAAAAGCTTTTAGTGATAAGATAATTGACTTTGAGATTGAAGATGAGGATGTCATTATGAAACTTTTTATCCAATCTTTAATTGAAGATGCTATGGATTGGTTTAGAAATTTGCCTAATGATAGTATTGCTTCTTGGGATGAATTTGTTAATTCTTTTAGGGAGCAGTATAGAGAGCATGTTAATTCTGGATACATGTTAAATGAGTTTAATAACATTAAGAAGTTCCCCAATGAAAGTATGGCTGATTTTAATAGTATATTTTAAAAGGCCATGAACAAATTGTTCCAAGTCTTGAGATTAGATGAGGAAGTGTGCCTTACCACTTACATTAATGTTATTGATGGAAAAATGTCGTATCTGCTCAAAGATAAGAACCAAACTACCTTAAGGGATGCTTACAAAATAGCAATTGACATTGAGAGTAATAGGAGAGCATCAGGGAAATTGGGGAAGAGAGAAGACAATAAACTTTGGAAAGAAAAGGGATCAGCCAATAAAAATGTCAAAGAAGATGATACAGTGGATAAATTGGTGAGTGCAGTAAAAGACCTTGCTGCCAAGATGGATAAGAATGATAGAGGAGGGTGCCGAGATAATAAGTATACTACCCAAAGATTTGACAGAAAGCCTAACCTGAGAGATTATCCTTACAAGACCAATTGGAATAATGGAAAACCTGTCCCTGAGGGGCAAGATAACCCAAAAGCAAAAGAAACCCCAGACCCCCTGAAAAGGAATAGTGCCAACTATGTTGAGAACACTCCCTGGTGTGATGCTTGCAATATGCCACACTCTTCCTATCAATGTGTAGTAGCTCAGGCTCTGTTTGACCAAACAGAAGAAAGAGAACAAGAAGGCCCTGCTATCAATATGTTCACAGTAAAGAAACCATATCCATGGCTTCCTAATATTGCTTCATCCTCTGATAATTCATGTGCAGAGGATAATTATTGTTTTATAAACCAGTTACGAAATTCAATCAATCAAAGTGGTCAGGATGAATATGTCTCACAGGCAACTATAAACATAGTGGGTGATGATAGTTCACAATCTCATTTAAGGACTCCTACTGATGAAGAAAAAAGGTCTTTAACTGTTGCAGAAATTAATCAAGAAAGAAGTGCTTACAACATAAGAAATAGAACAGTATAACCAGCTCAAGGCAAGTCTACACCTATTTATGTTAGAAAAGACTCACCTCAAATAAATGAGGATTTTCATCCTAAGGAAGATGACAATGATAAATGTGGGAGGCAAGCATGATCTTCTCATGATCATGCTGGGGGGGTATCAAAGAAGAATTAGTACCAAATGAGAAACTCAAGAAAATGAAGAAAATAAGTGATATGCCCCCTGAATCACCTCATTTTGACATGAAACATGTTTTGACCCAAATGAAAGTCTCAGTCCCACTTATGGAAATGTTGAAAATAAAAGAGCATAAAGAAGCTACTCTAGAAATATTAAAAGGACTAGATGATGTATCTGTCCCTAATCATGAGGAGGTACCTTTGATACTAAATAGTGCCAGAGAAGATGGTCCACTAGTGAAAGGAAAAGGAAAGAGAAAGGAATTTTCTAACATTTGTATTGGAAATATAATAACCCAAGAACCATTGTCTGTTGATCCATTCTATGTCACCTTAATGGTAAATAGTTTATTGGTAAAAAACTTCATGATTGATTCTGGAGCAGCAGCAAATGTGATGTATTATCATGTGATGACAGAATTAGGCCTCCAGGTTACTACATCTGCTAGGAGCTGCTATGCTATGGATAACAAGGAAGTTCCTGTGGTAGGAACATTCAAGGATATTGAAGTAAAAATTGCTGCTTTCCCTGAAGCAACTTACAGAATGGACATAGTGGTAGTGGATACTAAACCATATTATAGTATGCTTTTATCAAGGCAATGTGCAGTAGCAGTAGGAGGAAAGATGAAGTTAGATTTATCCTATGAAACTATCCCTGTAAATGGGAATGAGGTCAAATTGTACAGAGAACCCCAGCCATCTATTATGGTTGAGGTGGTCTTACCTGACTAATTAAATTGTTGTGTGAATGTTGATATGGAAAATTTTATTATTGAAGAAGTTAAGCCACAGCTAAAGAATACTGACCCAATTGTGGATGAATTATTGTTGCAACAAAATGGGCTATGACAAATGTATTTTGATGGAGGATGTTCAAAAGAAGGATCTGGAGTAGGAGTCTTGTTTATATCCCCATCAGGTATCACTTTCAAGTATTCATTCCTGTTAACTTTTCAATGCACAAACAATACTGCTAAATATGAGGCTTTGATCTTGGGAATGGATATTGTCATCAAGCATGGTATTAAATGTTTAAAAGCCCATGGAGACTCCCAGTTAATTATATCCCAGATTAGGGAACATTATGCTGCTAAAGATGATAGATTAAAATTATATAAATATGTTGTCTAGGATAGGATAGAATTCTTTGATGCTTTCAATATCTTATGGGTAGAAAGATCAAATAACATAATGGCAGATTTCCTGGAAAATGTTGCCCTGAAAAATAATGATGCTACTCTTATTGGCATGTCTGTGGTTGAGATAAAAATTAGGCCAGCAGTTTTTGACAATATTCATAATTGGCAAGTTTTTGAGGATGATGATGATATCCTCAAGTTTATCCAGTGTATAGATCAATATGATGGTCAAAAGATTGATTGTGAATCTTTAGTGTCAATTGTGGACAATAAGGAATATATTTTTGATCAGGAAGTCATCTAATTGGATACTAATCACATTCCCAAGGGGTTGGTTGAATTGCAAGGCATGTTCAACATAAATGAAAACTATATGACTCAGAAGTCCAATGCCAAGGTGGGATATTTAGAGGAAATTAATTTGGGATCTGAAACATCTCCCCAATTAGTTTACATTGGCAAAAAATTGGACAATAATGTGAGACAGAATTTGATAAAATTTTTGAAAAGGTACAAACATGTTTTTGCCTGGTCTTATGATGATTTGAAAGCCTATAGAGAAGATTTATTTCAACATGATGTCCCTTTAAAAGAAGGCATTAGACCATTCAGACAAAAACAAAGGCCAATCAATCCATTACTGGCTACCAAGATGTAGGCAGAACTGATGAAGCTATGGGATGCAAGCATAATCAAACCTATTAGACAATCATCTTGGGTCTCTAACTCAGTCCTTGTAAGAAAGAAAAATGGGGAGATAAGGTTGTGTGTTAACTTTAAAAATTTGAATGTAGCCTCATTGAAAGATAATTACGGATTACCTAACATGGAGGCTATGTTGCATAAAGTCACTAGATGTGACTTGTTATCTATGATGGATGGATTCTCAGGGTATAATTAGGTGCTGGTTAAAGAATTTGAGCAATTCAAAATAGCATTTACTACCCCTTGGGGCACCTATGTACATGCTCGTATGCCATTTGGGCTAAAAAATACTGGTGCAACTTTTCAAAGAGCTATGGATGTAGCCTTAAAAGACCTCATAGATGTTCTGATGGTAATGTACCAAGATGATTTGATAGCTTTCTCAAAAAGATCAGAGGATCATTGCAATCACTTGGTAAAGGTCATGATAAAAGCACTAGAATATGGAGTGTCTCTGAACCCAAAAAAATGTCACTTTGTTGTTACTGAGGGGAAACTTTTGGGACACATAGTGTCAAAGGAGGGGGTGAGGATAGATCCTGAAAGGGTTGAATCCATCCAAAAGGTACTTGCTCGCAAGAACTTAAAAGGTATACAATAATTTCTAGGGCAGATTAACTTTGTTAGGAGATTTATTGACAACTTTGCAGAACTGGTTAAACCTATTGTCAAATTGCTAAAGAAAAATGTGAAGTTTGAATGGGGCCAACAGGCTTAGTTAAACTTTGAAAAAATAAAACAAGATATTCAAGAAGCACCAGTCCTTGTATCCCCTGATTACACTAAGCCTTTTTATTTGTTTACTTCTGCCTCATTCCATACTATTGCAGCAGTCTTATTGCAGAGGATGGTGAAGGATTTGAGCACCCCATTGCATTTTTTAGTAAATCATTGCAATCAGCTGAATTAAATTATCAGATGATGGAAAAAAAAGCTTATGCTCTGGTGAAGGTAGTCAAGGCTTTCAGGCCCTATTTGGAATGTGAAAAAGTAAAAGCCTATGTCCCTCATGCTGTTGTCAAAGACATCTTTGTCGAAAATGAAGTAACAGGAAAAAGATGTAAATGGTTAAACAAAGTTCAAGAGTTTGACACAAAAATCCATATCACTGAGCTGGTGAGGGGATTAGGGTTGGCTAAGTTGGTGACAGAAGAAAATCTAGATTTGGTCCAAGTAAAAAGTGTTGGTGTAGATGAGAAATGATTAACAAGTATTGAAATGCAACCTTGGTATACCAATATTGTTTACCTTCTGATAAATGCTAAATATCTAGATAATTTGAATGACAATCAAAGGAGGAGTTTGAAATTGCAATCATAGAAATATGTTTTTTTTCAAGGTGATTTGTTCTGGAAAAATAGAGATGGGATCTTGTTATTACGCCTTGACAAAGGTCAATCAGAAAAGGTATTGAAAGAAATGCATGTTGGAATGTGTGGAGGGCACTATTCTACTAGAACAATAGCCCATAAAATTTTGAGGGCTGGATATTATTGGCCTTGTATTTTTCAAGATGCTCACACTTTTGTCAGGAAATGTGAACCATGCCAGAGATTTTCAAGCAAGATGAAGTATTCGTGGGCATTGTTATTAAACCATGTGGTAGTAGAGGCTCCTTCTGCTATGTGGGGAATGGACTTTATAGGAGAATTTACTGAAAAATCAAGTGGAGGCCATAGCTAGATCTTGCTAGTAACTGATTATTTCACAAAATGGGTGGAGGCAATCCCAACCAAAAAATAAACAAGTACTGTGGTTATTGACTTTCTGATGGATAATGTAATTACAAGATTTGGTGTTCCACTTAAATTGATAATGGATAATGCCATGTGCTTTAGGTCTAAAGAATTCACTAAATTTTGCTCTGATATGGGAATTATTATGTCCTATTCATCCCCATACCACCCTCAAGCCAATGGTCAAGCAGAATCCAATAATAAAAGCATTTTGCAAATCTTAAAAATGACCTAGGAGGGAAATAAGAGAGCTTGGCATGTTAAATTGAAACTTGCCCTTTGGGCTGATAGGATTACTATCAAGAAGGCCACTGGAAAGTCTCCCTTTTAATTGGTTTATGGTGTTCAGTCAAGAATGCCTGTCAACAATTTGTTCCCAATTTACAAGTTTATCCAAGATGAAGAAATGGAAATTTATGAACCCATGGAAGAAAGGATGGTTCAGATGGTAGAATTGGATGAAATAGGGAGAGAAAGCCAGAGAGAAAATATCAAACAGCAACAAAAAATGAAATACCTTTTTCACAGAAGGGCAGATGAGAGAAAGTTTTTGCTTAGTGATTTTGTATTACAATGGAATACCAGGGCTGAAGATAAAGGCAAACACAAGAAATTTGAATCACTATGGATAGGGCCTTTTGTTATATCCCAGATCTTTGGAAAAGATTCTTATTTCCTCAAGAGTCTAGACGATGAAGAACAAAAATTGCCAGTGCATGGACAATTCCTAAAAAATTTCTTTAATTAACCTTTCTTCTCTATGAACATTAGTATGTATTATATGTATAGGTGTGTTTCCTTTCTGTTGTGTGTTTATTTCCAGTTTTAGGTTAGTCTAGTTTGTGGTATGCTTCCCCATAGATCTGTGGTTCTTGTTATAACCTGGTATTTAAACATCCTCAGAGAGAGCCACTGTTGGTGCTATTTCCTGTTTGAATTGTGCCTTGTAATTTTATTAGGGTCCCTTGTCATTAGTGGTGTCCAAGGCTCTTAAATTAGGGTCAAAATTATTCTTGTGCCTCTGCAAAGTTTGTTCTTACCCTTAACCTAGTTGAAAATGGTGGAAAATGTCTAAAAAACCCTAAGTGTCTTGGCTGATTCTATTTTCATGTTACTTTTTTGGTCACTTAAGTTACCTCAAGTCATGTGTTCATGTTAAATGGGTTGTTTTTAAAAAATATTGTGCTATCCTAATTGCTTTAATAATTCCTAAGTCATGCCGCTAAAAAACCCATTTTATGTCATTATCTTATGTGGTGAGCAAGTTGGTTTTGATCGAATGGCCGCTTAATGGCTTAGTCAAAAGGTAAACGACATCTATCGATTAAGCGATTAAGTGGTGGTGATGCATGTCCTTGGTGGGGCTGAACAGTCATAAAGGTTCTTAGTTAAACAGTGGGAAAGTATGAAAAAATCCAACTGCTTGCTTAGTGGCTTAAAAGAAAAGTGTGTGACATCTAATGGGTAAGCCATTAAGCGGTAGTGACACGTGTCCAGGAAAGAATGTGGGTCCGGTTGCAGATAGCATAAAGGTTGCTAAAGCATAGAAAGATCTAACAGTGGGCGTAATGGCTTATACCCAAGATGCACGACATCTATCAGACAAGCCATTAAGTGGTGATGACACCTGGCAGCTAGTAGACCCGGATATTCAGAGCTAGCAAGAGTTTAAAAGGCAGTTAAGTTGTTTTATATCTAACGGTCCACTTAATCACTTAAAAGGAAAATGCTCAACATCTAGTGAGTAAGTGATTAAGTAGTGTTGACACGTGTCCTAGGTAAATAGTTGTTTTCGAGAAAATAAGATAGCCGTCAGATGCAGAAAATGATGTCCAGAATCTATGGCTCAAATTCAAAGTTGATAAATTATGTTGCAGAGAGCGATTAAGCCGTGAAATTGAAGCCTAAAAATTAATTACAGAATGTGTGGCCACTCCAGTTGAATTCAATTCAAAAGACTGATTTTATTGAGGCCATAAAATTGATTAAGTCAACTTGCAGTCACAATGATTCATCAAAATCATTTCTACAAAAATGGGATTGCAGAGAAAATTGGCTTCACATGACTACTGTGCAGAATGGGTAAGATTTTCTGATTCAACAGCATTTAGATTGTTAGTGGGATTTGCAGTTCAGAAAGGTTTTTAGAACTTTGTCTCAGAATTTAAATCTAATATCGAAAAAAAAAACCTTAGATTCAAAATGGCCCCTAGAGTTGAAATTTTTGGAGAGGTTGATTATCAAAAAAGAAATGTTAGGGAAGATTTGTTACATTAATTGCCACTATCCACAAGAGTCACCACTCAAATTAAAAGGGTAGTTCCACCACATCCCCATTTCAAAATTGGAGACGGGTTATATGATTCCGGTAGATGGGCAAAAGATGTCAAGACTAGTTTTGATGGTCTTACTCTGTTCAGAACAACCTATAGCCAAAGGAATGCTCCTACCCCAGATTGTAACATTTGGGAGTTAGACATAGGAAAATTGATAGCACCTAGTGTGTTTATGGACACTGATTTGTTCACTTTAATTGTGAACACTTATGACAAGGTGGCTAGGGTTATTAGGGATACCCAGGGAAATGTGCTATTAACTATATCAACTGATGAAATCAGAAGAATCTTCAAGCTGACTGACACCTCAATGCACATGGATGATATTGATTTTAAGTACTTTAAAGAAGTATGCCAGACTCAGAGGGAGTATTATAGGGATGAGGCATTGAAGGGATACTTTAATAAAATAGGAGACTTGGTTATAGTAGAGCCTAGGACCCTAGAACCTTTCAAGTTGGATCTCTTTAATGGCAAGGCCAGAAAAATGTACAGTGCTCTATGCCAAGTTTTGGGGGTAGATAAAGATGTAACAATGCCTGTCCACATAATGCTAATGGTTGTTCAAATTTTGCATCCCCACCTATCAGTAGTATTTGATTTTGCATCTTATATTGCCCAGAAAATGCATGAGGGTCTGGCAGGAATTCAAGACAACAACATACACAAACCAATGGGATGGTATTCCCTCATGATCCATCTGTTCTTGTTCAACAATGTAGACTTCTTTGAGGAAGAAATGGAATTGACTAAGTTCTGGGGTGATGAAGAATTGCATGTTCAGATGTGGAGTATTGATCTATCATGGGATAGGAAGAGTGCTAGTTATGTTTATTTTGATAAGGTTTTTGAAACTAGACTCAAGTCACTGCTGAGAAATCAAAATTCTAGGGTCCACACTAAGATGATGAGGCTTTTGAGGCCTATGGAATATGCCCCAGAGCTAAAAATTGCTCACAATTGGGGAGATCTAATTTTGTACCCTTTTTCTACAATAAGTAGGGTTTATGGATTCAGGGGAACCCCTTATGTGCTTCCCTACAGAGTCACTCTCAAGATTAGAGTAACAGAGATCATAAGGAAATTGGGTGGGCTATAGGAAGAAGCCCTGACTGGAAAGATGAAGGGAAACTTTTTTCCTACCCTCACCAGAGCACATCATTTCATCATAACCAAAGGTGGGTGGACATAGTTTGACAAGTATTTTAAGCCTTATCATCTAGCCACGTCTGTATCCAGGTGTGTAGATAATGAAGTCTTTATCATGGGTATGTTCAGGAAAAGGACTAAGTGCTTGATATTAGAACATCAGTTCAACTACCCTGAGGATATCATCAAAAAAAATTTTGACCTTCGTATCTAGGACGTTAGGAAGGAGAAATGGATGGCATACAAGAATTATTTGGACTTTGTACGTAATTTTGACAGGACATATGATCCTTTAAAGGATTTTTTCCCATGGTCTTATAAGTTTAACTCCCTAATGAATCTATTTGAGGGGATCATACAGACCCTAAATGAGAAGAAGCAGAGGATAATTGAAAATGAACCAGAAAAGGCTCTTGTTGTTTTGAATAAATTTCCACAGGAAAGAATAGTCCCACTGGGGGATTATGTAGTGTATGAAAGGAGAGGATACACTACTATTGCACCTAAAGCTGACAAACCTCCTCAGCATAAAGGAAAGAGGCCAGCAAGTGTTGATATTCAAGTAGTGCCCTCTCCCAAAAGGCAAAGGGTGGAAGCAAAAGAACAAGAGAGTGAATTGTACTCTCCTTCCCAATCCCCCATGCAGTATGATGACCAAGCCATTGCTGAGCAATTGTGCAATTAAGGAATGTTGGTGAAGTTGTTGTCACCACTCAAGAGTTACAAGAAGGGATGCCAGAGGCACCTAAACATATAGCAGCTGACCTCACAGTAGTAGAATTTACTAGCAGGGCATTAGATCCTATAACCAAGAAAGCCAGTGATGAATTATTGTGTGATGATAATTTCATTAAAACTAGGGCATTAATTCAATTTCTATGGAGATGTCATATTGATGAATTCAATCATAAGTGCCAAAAGTTGCAAGAAGCCCAGCCCAACTCTGCTAAGGAAGATATAGAGAAAGAAGTCAAGCAGGAGATGTTATCCAATTTTGATAAGGTCACCCCTGAAGAGGGTAGGGAAATTATTAAGAAGCAGGGAGTGCTCATACTGCCTCAATTGGATTCAGCAGATGCAGTATTTTTTGATGCTGTCAGGAAGCAAGCAAAGCCTATGAGCACTACTGGGACATCAATTGGTGCTCAGTTTAGTGAAGACCATGTAGTCCTAGCAATTTGGTCATTGAAGAAAAAGGACAAGAGGAGAATAAAGGTAAGTGATGATATTGAGGATACAGGAAGCCTAATTGTGAAGAGGGTTGCTGACACTTCAGAAACTGAAGCAGCAAACCTCATTGTTCAAATAGCTATTTTAAGCCTAAGGGTAGCTGAGAAAGAAAAGGAGGCTTATGATAGCTTAAATGAGAAGTATGAATTTTTACTTAAATCCTACAATGAGGAAAAGGTCAAATCCTTGTTGAAGGATAACAAAATAGCAGTATTAGAGGGTAAGCAAAAATCCAACTTATGCCCCAAGGGGTAATTGCTCATGAACCTTACCAACTCTCTTCCTCTAGTCCATTTGTGACATATCCCCCACCCCCTACACCTTTGATTCCCACCACCCAAGAAGCCATTGATGCCAAAAGAGAAGAACTAGAGGCTGAGAAAAACAGGTTGATCAGTGAGAGATCAAGACTAGAAGAGGGGAAAAGGAATCTTGAAGACTCCCCTGCATACAAAGAGGCTGAGGAATTGGTGAAACAAAAACATTCGGACCAGATATTTTCCAACCTCAAGAGGTGTGCTAGTGAGGTCAACCTTTCTAACCTCTATTTACTGGGAAAGAAGATTGCAAGCATCATAAGAAGACATGATGACGGAAAGGAACAGTGGGATCTGATAGTGAATAACTAGAAGGGGAAGACAGCCCATGTCAAATCGTTTAACTCTCTTTCAAAGGAGCAAAACAATATTGATATCATCCTGACAAGCACCAATAAATGTCTCAAATTGATGGTTAATTTGGACACCAAGAAGAACATGGTCATCAAGAGGGTAACAACTTTGAGAGAAGAGTTCTCCAGGGACAGATATGACATGTTTCCCAACACATTCAAAGAGGATGGGAACATAAATAATGAAGCCTTATGGCTAAGACAATTGAACGAAACACTAACCAGAAGAACAAAAAGTATTGTTACATTGGGAAATACTAGTTGGTTTGTGTTAACTATTGATATTTTAAATAAAGCCAAGGCATTTTTTGAATCCTAGGAGGCAAGAAATTGAGAAAGACAATGTTGATTGGGAGGAATTCAATAGCCAGAAGGATGAGGTCCTCAGTTTCAGTTGGCCAAATGATGAGGTGTTCACCACATGGGTTAGCAAGTATGGTATAGTCACCCCGCTAGCATAAGACAGTAAATATAAGGGGGACAATGAACACCAAAGAGGTTGAGCAGTTTGAGAAAATCAGATATTGGAGGCTCTGCATTAGCAAGAGGACAAATTCCAGATGACAAGGACCCAGCCACCTCAGAACAACTTCAAGCATTCAGGCGATCATAGGACAAAGGGATTACATGGCTTATAACAAAGATTTGTTATTCCATCCGCCTGAAATTTTGTCTCATCTGTAAACTGCACTTTGTCCTCTAGCCTAGTCATCCATAGCTTGTTGTATCCTTATTTTCCAAAAGGATTCTAGGATGATTGTGGCTGTCTATAAGTAGCAAGTTGTAATATTGTAATAAGGATGGTAAAAAAAAAATACAAGGCAGACTTCTAAATTGTGTCTGAATGTTGGTTTTGAGTCTTTTGAATGTACTGATATCAAACATATATTAATAAAATACAATGGAATCTCCATTTTGATACCAATGATGTCTTTTTGCATTTTCTCTTAGTTCTTGTTATGTATGTGGAGCCTAATCAGACTCAGTTTCTTTCGGCACGGTTTCCCCCCAAACTTATCTACAGGGGTTTTGGGGGTAGCATCCCCAAGCTCGAGGTCAAGGGGTAGAGCCCCTTATGGGGTCAAGGGGCAGAACCATCAATTTTCTATTAGTCAGAGTATTTTTTGCCCTAATTAGGTTAGGTCAAATATACTTGTGAAAAGGGCTTAGGGTTTCAAGATTTCATGGCATGAGGGATTTTTTTGTAGCTTCCTGTGATGGTATTGAGTTGCAGGTTTTTAGATTGTAACCACTGGATAATAATAAAGACATTGGACTCGCTGTTGGTGGATGTAGCCCAGGGATTGGGTGAACCACGCTAAATTTATGTGTTATTGTGTTCTCTTCTGTGTGTTAATATTTGCATTTTTCTTCTTATTATTCTAACAAGTGGTATCAGAGTGAGGTTTTGTTGTTCGTTCTTTCATCTATTCTCTGAAGCAGGTCTCACGAGTTAGTGGGAGAGTCTCTTAGTTAAGTAGGAGAAATGGCAGACGAGGGTAGGCTAAAGGTGGATAATTTTAATGGGCAGAACTTCTAGTTATGGAAGATGCAAATGGAGGACTATCTCTATCGGAAGGATTTGTGGAAGCCATTAGAAGGAAAAACCAAGAAACAAGGAACTATGTTAGTAGAGGACTGGGAGGTTTTGGATAGGAAGGCACTGGGATCTTTTCGATTGTGCCTTGCACTATCTGTAACATTTAACATATCAAAGGCAACAATGACCATAGAGCTGATGGAGACATTGGCTAATTTAT
The DNA here is from genome assembly GCA_018584345.1 of Thuja plicata. Classification (NCBI taxonomy): domain Eukaryota; kingdom Viridiplantae; phylum Streptophyta; class Pinopsida; order Cupressales; family Cupressaceae; genus Thuja; species Thuja plicata. Next base: position 9,215,355 of record MU224951.1, on the reverse strand, counting down.
ACGAGAAACCCTCAGCTTCGAATAAGGTATTTCTTATGAAGCATTTGTTTAATATGAAAATGGGTGAGGGAGGATCTGTATCGAATCATTTAAATGATTTCAATACCGTCACCAGTCAATTGTCATTCGTAAAAATTGTATTCAATGAAGAGGTTAGGGCTCTCTTACTTTTATGTTCTTTTCCAGAAAGTTGGAATAGTTTGGTTATGGCTGTAAGCAACTCTGTCTCTAGTTCAAATACTTTGAAATTTGATGAAGTTGTTGGTGTTATCCTAAGTGAGAAAATGCGACAGAAAAGCATAGGTGAAACTTCAACCTCATCAGGTTCTGCTTTAAACGTGGAGAAAAGAGGAAGAACAAGTGAAAGTGGCAAGGGCCCTTCGCATGGAAAATTGCGAGGGAAGTCAAATAAAGGACCTTCTCAATCTAAAGGAAAGAAAGATTGCTGGTACTGTGGAAAGCCTGGTCACCTAAAGAAAGACTGTTGGTTTTAGAAAAACAAACAAGGAGACAGAAATGAAGATAACAGTAAGGAATCTAATGTTGCAAGTAATACTTTACAAGATGCTTTAATATTATGTTTGGATAATGTTAATGATTCATGGGTAGTTGATTCTGGGACTTCATTCCATGCTACACCCCATAGAAAATATTTTCAAGATTATGTTCAAGGTGATTTTGGACAGGTATATTTGGGTGATGATGAGCCCTGTCCTATCGTTGGGAAAGGGAAAAATAAAGATCAAGTTGCCAAACGGAAATGACTGGGTACTGAAGGAGGTAAGGCATGTCCCTAATTTAAGAAGAAATTTAATTTCTGTAGGACAACTGGGTAGTGAAGGTTGCATAGTCATGTTTACAGACAATGTCTGGAAGGTTACTAAAGGTTCATTAGTAGTAGCTAAAGGTTCAAAGATAGGCACATTATATCTATGTACTGGTAACACTTATTCTACCTTAGTTGCTACTAATAATGTTAATGCAGGGAAAGCTACTATAGATGTTGTAGGAACAGATTCAAAAATGTGGCACCATAGGCTTGGGCACATGAGTGAGAAAG